>VZRR01001603.1:100608-302937 GCA_013398015.1 Oreocharis arfaki
TTTGCTGATGTTGATTTGGCATTGTTTTTATCTACACAAAAATAACAATGGTTGCTATTTTCATGGCAAGTTTTGCTTTCACATTTTTGGTAATAACAACAACAAAAAAACCCCATACTGTTTCGCTGGCCCTAATCATCTCAATTTATCATGACTCCAGAGCTGACAAGTTGTGGCTTTGTTATGGGTACAGTTAAGCACATGCTTTCCAGTTAAGCATAATATTCATCCTGTCTCTCAGCTGGATTTCACTTTCAATACACACCACCTAAATCCAGAACAGCTTCTTGTAACCACGATCAGAATCTAGCCCAGCCAGTTAATTCAGGAAAGGAACATAAAAATACCACGATAGTATTCAATGTGACAGCATTGTTACAACACATTAACACGCTAAAATGTTGTGGGAAAGAACCTGCAAGTAAGTTAAGAGTTTCCACTTTGTGCTGCTTTGATGGGGCTTGACATATCCAAGCAGAGAGATCTGTCACACTAAGCATGTTGTTGGAAGGTCAGCCTCCATCCATGTGTGGCTGGGCACATTCAGCAAGACAAAGTGCCCTCCCTGGGGCACAGCCTGGAACATACATGCAGGGACAGGGATTGACAGCACAGTTGTCCCAAAAACCTCCTCCACGTCCATTGCAGGCAGTAATTCTCACAGCAGCCCACGCAGCTGAGGTGGGGCAGAGGCCACAGCCTGACCTGTTCCAACCCTCCACTCGCTCTTCTCAAGTGCCAACACACAGATCAGGGTGATGTTCAGCCAGTGAAAGCTCGAGGCCATTTCTCACCCCTCTTTGACAAATCCTGTTACTCACAATCGCGTGGGAAAGTGTGAAAAGTGACAGCAATAAAGACAATGAAGGAAGGTGTCCTCATGGTAAACAGTCCAGCCTACACCCACACTGTGAAGGATCTGTCAGTTTTCATGGGGCAATGAGAACTGGACTCATTTCAACCAATTTTTGCATCCTTTATGTTTTATATTACCCAAGACCTCTGTTCTACTTTCTTTCCTGGAACCTAACTTTATGTGATGCACCAGCACTTGCATTTCCAGCTCTGGCACAAAGCATTTAAACCTTCGGGTATCATCTGCTCCTCACTGCACCCCGAAAACATGCTACTAGTGTCCACATCTTCCCTTGCCTCACTCCATAGCTTGAGGTTCCTTTTGAAACTCTTGTCCTTTACTTCAGTCAGGAGGCCAACTTATCCCAGCATCTTGTATCAGAAATGGGGGCCAAATACAAGTGCCTGACACTCTTGAACTATTTCTATAATTTCCCAGTGCTGAGCCCTTAGGACTCCACTAAGCTGGAAATCACGTGGGCTACTTACACTACTTCATAGGTTTTCAAAAATAGCTGAAAATAAGAATTAAATGAATCCTAGATGCAAGATAATGAGTTCAGACCCATGTACTACAAGATATGGTAACAACTCCAGAAGGAATCACCCAGTTCAAAGCAAAACAAAGCTTATTTGTCCTCTCCATGCTTGATCAGGTGGGGCCACTCTGATAACTGTTGGGGAACTAGAAAGAAAACCAGAGAAATCTCAGTGTTATCACAGGGCCAACCAGAAAAGGAATCAAATTCCTTTATTCCTCAACTTTAAGCCATTACAGCCCATTCCCCCTTTTATTCTCTCTAACTGCTAATCAGTCATGTCTCGCCACCCAAGAATGAAACTGCCCTACAAATGTGTTACACAGTAATAAAGGAATTCATTTTTTCACCATCATATCTATCCTCCTATTTTAGGAAGTTGGTTTTGGCTTTATTCTTCTGCCCTGCTTGCCAGCAAAATTTGTCCTTTTCCCTGCCCAATCAATTCCTTGAGTACATTTCAATTTCTTGCCCTCGTTCTCTCCATTGCTTACGGCACACCCACCATTCTGCACTTCTTCCTTTAATTATGGTTCCTACACCTTTCCCTAAAACAGGCTGCCATCAGCTAAGTAACAAACTACATTGCCTTAAATGCAAAAACCGTGTTTAATGAAGTAAGTGAACAGGAGACAAACTCCAAGGAGACAAAACTGCAGCTACACAGCCCACACTGAGGAATGTCTCCAAACACTCATGAATAAACATGATGTAAGGGAAGTAAGGGCATTCAGTCAACGAAGATGGATGAAGTAACAGTTCTTCTTCTCAACTGCTTGGCATCTAATGTATCAGTGAGATGGCAGCAAGCCTCGGCTTTAGTTCAGCTTGAGCCTACAAGGACGACAGCTTGCACCTCTGCCTTTCAGGTGCCACAGTTACACCTGGTCAGACAGCAGTGTGGGAATGATTGCAGAGGTTTGCCTTCAGAATGAAGGAAGAAAATTATTGCATGCAATTGTCAGACACATTCCAAGGTTACTCAAGTAAAGTCACATAATATTTATTGGTTTGTTTTCTCTAAATGGACACCAAGTAGCCTTGCACTTTCCTGACCAAACTTTCCTCATCTGCTCAAAAGAGATTCTTTGAACCTTTTGTTCAGTAATACAACTCCCCAACATATTGTAATGTGCCTCACATGAGTCACAGCAGCTGAGAGGAAAGGACCCGACGCTGACATTTTATCTTCTGTTAGGGTTAGGCAGTTATAAACATGGACAAAGCAAAAGTTACAAATTAGGCAATGAACTTGTCACCTTGCCAGAATCCAACTGGAAGAAGCTTTCTTCTTGGAATACCATTTAAATAGATGTATGGATTCAATTAGCACCCGCCCAATATGAATGGTGCATAATTTACATTTACGTCAAGCTGCCCTATAAATCTGATAGCTTTACAGTCATCTGCCTGCGAGTACCTTACCCGCCATCCTGACTGACTGCCAACATGTTTTGGCTATTTATGCAGTGAGAAACAAAGGGAGCTTTTTTTCAGATCCTATGTCCTTTAATTCTAGTTTTGGAAAGAACGCTCATGAGTTTTCCCATCCTTCTTGCCCCGCAGTCTTCTTTAGAGGGAAGAAGAGGAAGGGAAGAAAGAATATGAGAGGAATAGCAGAAGGAGGAAAAAAATGTGAATGTCTCAAGCATGTCCTCATGTCTTTAAAATGCCAGGAAAGAAGGATCACTATTTCCATTTCACTCTCCTCCTCCAGTTTCAAGCACTCCATGGGAGAGGAGATGATGACATGAAGAACTATATCATGAACAGCTGAAGCAGGAATATTGACTGTGTCTGAAACATCAGATAGGTTTTCTCTCTCAGTGAGTCAGGAGTTGGGATGTAAAGCTCAACCATTGCCTTCTCCCACTTCACTGCATATAGGGAGTGTTACTTATTCACAATTCACTGTACAAAAAGCTTTGTGGGAAGTGTTTTTCTCCACTGATTCTTCAGAGATGTCTCCTTCCAGCCATATTCAAGTACCACTCATGTAATTTATGCACCTCTAGCTTTAGTTACTCTCCTTTCTTTTGCTCCCCAATTGATCCAAGGAAAGCAAGTGAGACAAAGGCACATTGCAAACAACAGTTGTTAACTGAGTGACAAGAACTTTGGCAAACTCACGTTGAATGTGAGACTGGCAGGGCAAAATTTCATATGAAGATTCTCTGCTGAGACACTCACAAGAAGGCATAAAAATGGATTTTGAAACATCTAAAAGATTTTACAGTAAGTAACAACCAAATGAACAACAACTGAGAACTGTTCCTATTAGTGAGTGATGCAGCAGAATAAATCCTCAAAGGGGGCAGGAAAAATATGCTCCATGGCATTCTTGGCATGGTAATGCTGGCAGTTGAAGGGAAGGGTGGGGGCTTTTATCCCCTTTTGTCCTATACTCCTACAAAAAGAAAAAAGAAATAAGAAAATCCAGGGGATATTCAGACCCCCCTTTTTTTTTTCCCTTTTCTTTTGGTTGGCCTCTATGGTTCATTTGAAAGTGGTTCATATATTCCAGGAAAAAAATGTTGGGTGGAAAAGTCACAGCTGTAAGTCAGTAAATCTTCTCACTACAAACCATCACTTCTGATACGAATTAGAGCTCAGATCTTGCAAAAGGTCTGTCCTATAATGAGAAGAAGCCATGAGTCTTCCTGCTCCAGAAAATACTTTGGGATGAGGTTTTATTTCCGAGCAGCACTTTGTCCGGATATCCAGACGACACAAGCACACCCAAGGCAACACACCTGGTACAAGTTCCGGTACCCCCACTCCAAGAAGTGTGGTGTGTTCTGCAGCACACTTGGGACAGCAGGACCTCCCAGAGTCATTGCTTCCACTTCTGTTCTGTTGCACATCAGCATCTGCTGGTTGTCCCTTGTCAGATCCTCTCCTCAACCCTGAACTCAGAGGCTGTCAGACACAGCACAAACCAGTCTCTCACCTGAAGCTGCAAGTCTCGACCCTTTCACAAGGCAAGCACCTGAGCACTGCCTTCAGCAGAGAGGCCACGACAGTGGCAGTCAAATATTATCAGCACATCCAGCCCAGAGCTTGGCAAAACCACATCTCTGCCCCTTGCATGCCACAGGGTACCTTCTGATGTTCAAGGCTGCTTGCAAGGAGGCTTGATTCCCCAGTCTAGCAAAGCTGGCTGTCAAAATGACTGTCTGGGCATTTAGCCTACATTTCTCATTTGTATTTTTCATGTTTATACTAATTTATGCATATAAATAAGCTATATGTATCTATTATCTTTTCTACATTTTAACTGCCAAGTATTTCTGAGTGAATATTAAAGAGATGTTAATAACATGGCAAGGCTAATTAAACATTGAGCATGTTGCTATGTAGCTAGCATTTTAAGGAGAACTACAGCTGCTGTGATGGGATTTCATTTATGCACAAGAAAACACCCTCTTAAAATAATCAGAAATACATTATTCAGAAAAGTACAATATCAAACCATTTCAGCTGTCAAAATAATAAAAAATCTGGTGGGAGAAAATCAAGTCATTTAGCAATTGTATAAGAAAGCTTCAATTTGTACAAGGAGGTAAAGCTTTTTCCTCTTATGCCCTAGATGATTGTGGCTGCAATAATGTTATCTATTTATGATGGATCTGGATGAAGTAATCCAATGTTAAATGGAAGAAAAAGAGATAAATACATATTAATAAAAGTACAGATAAAGCATGTCAGCAGATATACCAAGGATCTCTCAGTTGTCAGATACAGACATAGCAAATACCTTTTGAGTTCAGTATATAGCTACTCTGAATGTTAACGGCAAGCTCAGGCAGGCAATTCAAACAAAGACTAAAGCAGCAGGCAAGCCATACTGCAGTGTCTCTCCTGCTAAGGATCCTGTAACATCATGTGAAAGTCTTATTTTCCTATTCTTGCTTTATAGGGTAGATCAAAGTCTAAAACACAATTTTCCATATGAAATGTGATTGCCAACTCTACCTTAACTCTGTTAATATACCACTGCAAAGTCATATTTCTCTTTGTCATATCTGTGTTGACCATTAAGTCTAAGCCTTTCCTTTTTTTAGATTATAGTGTCTATAAACACTTTGAAATGTGAAAATAAACCTAACTTATGATAGCTTGTAGCTTTGCTCAAGCATCACAACAGTTATACTGCAGCTGTACTGACCCTGGCATCCCACATTGTGCCTTCCAGTAGCTGTGCACACTGCAGTGGCTTTATACAACTTAAACATCTGCAAGTTGTGCAGCTCAATAGACAAGATCAGTACAGAGTTGAATGCCTCCAAGTAGCATCACTTCATCTAGGAGGAAATGGTTAGTAAAACTAAGTATGAAAAGCAGATATGGCTGTATCCATGGAGGAATCAGATCTGAAAAATGGCATAGTGGCTACATTAAAATCGAGAAAAGTCATAATTTAAAGCCATATCGGTTTTGAAGGAGAAGACAAAACTTGCCTCTGTTACAGCAATGGCATATAAAAGGATAGAAACAGATCCCATGATCTCAGTGTTATTGAGGCATTCTGAATTCTTGAATGATTTAAAAAAAAAAAAAATATATATTCAATCAGGCTGACACACAGCACTCCCAACTTCTGCAAAATTGCCCTTGAAATAAGATGCTGGCACACAGCATTTGAGCAAAAGCAGACTTTCAGAGTGGGATAAAGCACTGTGCCATTTAGAACGGAAGCAACAAAGATTAGATGCAGCTAACTGCATCTATGATGTCTTATATAAATAGAGTCAAGCAGGTTATATCCCAGCCTTTCAACAGCCTTCCCCCTCCCAGACAGTCTGTCACCCCTATGACATAATAGGGAAACCTCCAGATGGGAGAAACATTTTCCTATGATGACTTTTACTACAGTCTAAAGATTCATTGCAGTATTATTTCCACTGATTGCCTCCCACAGGTCAAAACCATCCAGTTAAGATGTTCATCTAAAATAAGTATCACTGTCATATTCCCCAAGGCAGCAAAACATAAGGAAGCTTTTTCTGAGATTAAAAACAAAAAAAAGCCCCCACTAAGACTAAATCTCAATATGCAAAAACTGTATAAAAAGACTGACACGAACCTTGCATCTCAAGATTTATGCTCCTAAATTTGGGTCTTTGATTCCTAAGTGAAAGACTTCCTTCATGAGTATCTTTAAGGAATAGACTATAGAAACAGTGGTCAGAGATTATGGTTTGCATTCAAAACACAGCACCTTTTGCTAGAGAAAGCATTCAAAGCACAGCACCTTCGCTAGAGAAAGCTACCATCTATAGCTATACGAGAAGAGAGTGCAGCTGCCGAGATGAAGCATTGAGTGGATTGCACAGATGGCATTTTCCACAGGAAAACAAAAGTCAACAAATGAGGTCCCATGAATGTGATCTGCAGCCTCATGGGATGATAGATGATGGGTGCTCTAATGATAATTTTGTACAGGATATTTTTCTTGAACATACAGAGAAGAGAACATGAAGATTTTAACTTGAACTATAGTCATCTTTATAATCCTTCCTCGCTACATACTTGGTGGTGGATCTTCAGGCCCTCGGGCTTGAACCCCTACCTAAGAGCTAGAAAGCTCCCTGGCATGATGCACAGGAGTGCCAAGGAGCCAGAACTGATTTTTCTCAGCTCCCCTCCTGAAGCTTGCAGAAGCAGCAAGGCAAAGAACTCCATGTCCAAACCACTTAAATATGGTTAGAAATGAGGCAGATTGTTTAATCTAAAAAGTAGAAATAGCATGGATGTCCCTAAGCTTAGATGAGGCACTTGCAAAGTAAGTGTAAGAAATCACACTGTTAGAACCAGTTGATGGACTGTACCCACTCTCTCATTAACAGAGTTAATCAGCCAGAGCCCAGACCATGAGAGAAACAGACTAATTTGGGACTTAAAGAGACACAAAGGGAATCTAGCAAGACTTCTTCCAAAAAAATGGAGCGGCTCAGGTGAACAAGCTCATCTTTGCTTCAAAGGCAACATCAGCAAAGATTTTTTTGTATTAGTAGAGAAAAAAACTATGCACTTGTCTTATGTTTTTGTGCAAAACATTAACAAAATGACCACACTGCAGCAATGAGCCTAAAAACCATTTTCATTAGAAATGTCACAACTGAGACTGTCTGACAGCAGGGCTGCAGCTTAGCAAGTGTGGGTCTCAAACATTTGCAATAAATGTAGGTATATAACAAGCAATTCCCCTTAGCCTCAATTAAAGACTTGGAGAAAACAGTGTCAAAATAAAACACCTACTGTGAAATCTATAGAATGAGACTGTGATCCATATTTAGCAGTTTAATATGTGATCCATATTTAACCAGTGAAGAATGCATGGTTGCCCAACGCAACTTTGTTTGCTAGGAGGTTGAAAGCAAGAGTATCTGCACAGTTACAAATTTATGTTTGAGTTGGTGAGGATTTAGAGAGCTGTAAACAGGCAAGATGAAACCCTGCATCTGACTAGGAACCCCAAGAGCTCTCAGTGTCCTGGGAATGATTTAGTGCATATGACTCATAAGACTCAAATATGTTTTTTCACAAGATATATATATATAAGACCAAAAAAACACTGCAACTGCACTTGATGTGTGGAAGAATTTCTTCTTCCAGAAAAAGTGTGAGATAATCAGGTACAAGGCCATTCGTTCTGCAACATGGGCAATAAGGGGCCAGGCCATGTCAGCTATCCACTCTCACATGGCAGAGCACAAATGGACTTAATTGATCCAGCGGCAAGATGGCAAATGTTCCTAGGAAGACCATACAATGATCCTGGAAGACCATGCAACAAATAGCAGAGCATACCCCAGAGGCTAATTGAGTGTAACAGGCCCTTAGGTTGTTCTTACACATCTGGAATTCAGCATCACATCAATGTGGATATTACATTACTATCATTTACATGTTGTTTCAAGGAGCACCATGTAAGTACATTTTCAGTCTTAAGAGGAAGACCTGTCAGGAACCGATTTCCCATTGGGAAGCGTTTATTATTTGGGACTGTGATGCAGGGTATAGCCCCAGCACAAGAGTCATTTTCGAATTGTACAAGAACCACTGCTCTCCCTTGAGGGAGAGCCCCACTGAGCAGTAAGGGATGGGAAACAATTACCCCTGTCCATTTCCACACGGCAAAGCACACAGGGACATTCTGCGTTATTAATTTCTGACAAACTCTGTACAACAGCAAATAGAGCAGAGTATAAGAAATCTGTTGCTCTGTTGTTAGGATAAAATCTTTCCCAGAGCAGTCAAAAAGCAACTTGGAGACATGTCAGTGGTCTCCTGCCCTAGGAAAAGCATCAGGGCAATAGAGATTTATATTTCAGAAAAAAACAAACAGAAACCCAACAAAACAAAAAGAAACTAAAAAGCCAAAACAAAACAAAAACCAAAAAACCACACCCCAGTGCAACACTGGGATGAGCTGGGCAGAAGAAATGATGGTATATTTTGCCTGGCGTAAGAACAGACAAGCCCGAGGTGATGTACAGAACATTATTTGGCCAGAACCTCAGTGTTTCCAGTTAGAAACCCGATCTCACATCCACTGAAAACCATGGAAAGACTTCCAGACACAAAACTAGGTGAGATGCAGACTGAATCCTCAACCAGCACAAATGGGGAATGACTTGGTAGATAGTACTTGTTTGCAACAAGCATTTCCAGGAAAAGTTCCCTAAAAGAAGGAATTCCTGTCAGAGGAAAATATTTTTTTTCACCGTTACAATTTTATTTTGATTTAATTTGCCATTAGATTAACTTTAAAAGCACTGCAATACATCTCTGTGCAAACAGAATATATACCATGAAACATAGGTTCCTATAGCTAGTTGCTCATTGCTAGATGAAAGCTTCAAAACTGTTTTCCTCACCACCCTTTCCTCTTTTTAAAATTAGTGACTTTACACAGTTGCACTGCTTGTAGTAAGTACCATTTCAAAGAGCATTTGCCTGAACAAATCTGAACTTCATTAGGTTTGTAGATTGGGTACAGTTTTGTTGCGTTTGTCTGAGTCTTTGCTGTTTTCTCCAGAGAGACAGCAAATCTACGAGCTGTCACTGACAAGTCTTTGCCAAGCAGGAAAACTCCAAAACACGTTTGACTGAACTAATCACAGAAAATGAATACATTAACAACTCAGAGGAGAATAACTCTTACTTATACACAACTTAGACATTGTTGCAACATGACCTGTTTGAGCAGAAAGACATGACAGGTTGTTAAACATACATTAAAAGAAGCCCTTGGCCCAAGACTGTCCCTCAGCACTACTGTACTAAACAGCTGTCTGGAGACACGTGGACACACATCAAGTGCCCACAATGTGTGCACTATACCCACAACAGAAACCCTTTGGCACCACAGAAGGGCTAGAGAGAGAAACACCCTCCAAATTGCCATCTCACCACCTCTGACCTGTATATTAGCAGTCATCCACATCTGACAGTAACACAGCTCCATCTAGGTTTTGGAGGAGCCACCCTTTGCAGACCACCCTCCTCCCACACTGCTACATCCACTAACGCATGCACTTGCATTGAACACAACAAGCCTGGCCACTGCTGGGTCAGCGAGAAAAAATACCAAACCAAACACTGTCGCTGCCTAGCACAACAAGCCACACCTACAACAGCACTAGGAGAGGCCATCTCAGCAGTTCCAACACCCCGTTTCCATCTTTAGCAAGCCAGGAAGAAGAGGGAAGCCTGGCTTTGCACAAGGCTGGGGATGTTCAGCTGTGCAGGCAACACTTAACTCTTTAGCTTTCAGATTTCAACTATAGCCAGCCATACCCCATCACAGGACAGACAGGAACCATCTCCTCAGCTGACTAACTGATAAGCCAGCACTGCTGGTACATACGTGCTGCTGTTGCATATCAGCTGGTGCCTAGGTTGCTGCGCTGCTACCCAGCACCTGCGTAGATAGAGCAACTGAGGATACTAAGAAGCAAATCATGCGGAGAGCTGAGGATTGCTGGCTGGGCACAATGGGCAAATGGAGCAGCACAGGCTGGCACATGATGATGAAGGCATAGATGAACAGAAGGCAGTATAGATATAGAGCATCTCAGTGGGCTGAGGGTGCTGACTGAGTGTTGGAAACAGCAGTCCTCAGTAGGACTCGACCAGTTTGCCCCTCACTTTGCACATTGCCCAAACCCAAAGGTAATGACAAATCTCCCTCTGTGAGCCTGAAGGGTTGCCACCACAAAAAAACTATATTTTCTGTTTACCACAGCTGTAGGCCTCAGACACGTGGCCTGGCGCCCTGTCACTAAACACACCCCTCACATCAACTGAGGCAACAGGTCCAAGTAAGTTTACTGCTGCTTTTTCCTTTGTCTATAACTCATTCTTCTGCCTCGGTCCCTCCTTGGCACAAAGCAGTGATTGAGCAATAGCACATGCATCTCATATTTCCACACACAGGTTCAACAGCACAAATCACAGAGACAGATGTAACACGGGTGCAAACCTCTGCAAGCCCGGGCGGCAATTCCTCAGTCTATGAATAGCTGCCTCTGTGACTAGCAGACAGCTGCTGCATCAAGAAGTACAAAGTATCCAGCATTATTTATTAACACTCATCAAGGTCCTTCTGGCTTGAGGACTGCTGTCTTAGCCATGTCAGGCATTTTTTCCACACAAAACATTGAGTATTGGGAGGCAATGGCAAGATCCTCACATACCGCAGGTTCCTCACCACTCTACACTGTGCCACAGGAGTGGAAAAGCTGAGGTACTCTGGGAATCTGTAGATTTGCTTTAATCTAAGTGGAAACAGGAGATAGCACGGGACAGTCTATTTTAGCACACTTTTATATAAGTATGTCAGGAAATAGAGGAGATGACAGTCCTGTGGTAGTGATTACTATCTGCAAGGGAGAGGAACAAACTGCACGGTCCTCTGATCATTTGAGGAATAATGGTTGTGACAATATAGACCTAGGAATTTTTATTACAATCTCTGTATAAATATATGATTTCACCATATATTATCTAGTACTGTAGTGTTAGAAGGATACTTTTTAAACAACAGTATAGTTGTTGTTTAGAGTTTATAGTTGTCCTGTTTAAAGAGGTGAACAAGTTTATTAGAAAGTTTGAAGGATTTAAACTCCTTGTGAACATCACTTTCATCCATGTAAAAGCTTAAAAAATTACATTGAACAGCAAGGAAATAATTAAATATTGCAGGAGAATAAGCAAGATTTCATAGATGTTAACAGCCACCCTGAGCTGTAACAGCACATCACAAGCTCTTTCTGCAGCAACCTGCTGTCCTGGTTAGTGAGCCCACATTTGGAAGAACCAATGGAGGATTAGTAGACAAATCTCTACTGTGTTTACACATCCTAGCTATTTTGAGCCTCTATGTAGAAAAGATGTTCTAGCTACAAACCCACTCCACAAGTAAATTTTCCCTCATGAGGAATTTGTCATTCCCAGCTATGGGAGTTCATATCAGTCAGTTCCATCTTACATCCAGCTGTTAGGTCACTTTCTTGTGCAGCTTTGCAAAAGGGCCTCATTATGGCTATCACTACATCTGATGCTGCACTACTCTAATTGGGGGCTCAAGGTACGATACCTTGATCCAAGCTGGAAGCACCTACCCCTGAACTTCAGCATATCCTCAATTTGCTGTCCACACTAACTCCAGCCTTTACACAACTACCATTAAGGTAAGATTGTCATTGCAGAGATGCTGTGTGAACAGTTGACGTAACACAGGTCCTATCTGGAGAAGGTAGAAATCTAAATGGACAGAAATGTAGGAAATGCACAAGTAAGTGATCCACCAGCAAAGGCTAAATGGGAGGAGTGGGGAAGAGTCCATACCTCCTCATATCGTGCTTTTGTGCAGTTTCCAGGGCACCATCACCATTCACTAGATCTTTCTGAAGCAACTTTCAAGCAGTTTGCTAATTCTCTCTACCTTCCTCCATGCACAGATCATACCACAAGGCATATGCTCTAGTGTTGTTTACAGAGCAACAAGTAACAGAGCAGTCTGTGCAGCTTCCAAAGGAATTCCTGGTCGCTTACTCTGCGGTTACCATTATTACCAATGTGTTTCCTGGTTACCACTCCTTGCAATGTTTATACACCAAGAACAGACGACCATTTCACAGAAACCAAAGCGCTTAAATGAGTGCAGAGACAAATTACCATATAAGAACAAACTTGGTGCATTACATTACCAGAATAGGTTAAGTTCTCAAAGCATTTTAAGTATTTAAGAAATATACACAAAGCGTTACTTATATGTAGGTATATAATTTTTTCCATGTTAGACAATGCCCACCCATTCCTTTTTTAAATTAAACTCTAAGAAGGTAATTTGAAATGTAAGGCTGGAATGTGCCCTTTCCTGCATGATCACAAAGTATTTGCAAGAAGTCCCACACTAACCAGCTACTTTTACATAGACCACAGCTGTTCCACCAAGAATTCATACAAGTCAAATTAAATGAGACCAATACATTGCTTGAAGGATCCCATCCACAAACCATTGAAATACCGGTAGCAGTGAGACAGTTTCATGCCCGCTTTGTTAGGTTTTGGGTTTGCGTATTTGAGCCATTACCTAATGTTTATTCTTTGCTTTGCTAGTGTTTCTGAGGGGTTTTTTCCCCTTGCCCCCTTAATAAAACATCAGAAGTGAAATACAGATTAGTCATATCTGAGACATTTCAGCATGTTAGCTTGCCAGCCATTAGTAATCTGAATTCTGTGTAAAGTTCCCACTATAAAAGCAAAATGCAGGCAGATTTTGCCAAAGCTTGCTCAGATAAAGAGGGGATCCTCAAACTTCTTTACAGGAGCCAAGCAAAATGCATTAGCTTGCACTCTCAGTATGTAGAGCCAAGGGGAAAACAGACCTAGCCTCACATATTGGCCTCGTGCCCTTTCCACACCATTAAATGACTAAGGCAACATGGAAGAAATGTTCTCCATGGCCTGCTGAAATGTCACATTGCTTGTATTCTCATTTCCAAAGGTCTTTGCTTTACTAACAGGCATAAATGCATTGCTTCTTGTTGGATGCCTGGATGATGTCCAGTGTTTCACTTCCTTAATTTGAACTTTGACAGCTTCCATACTGTCAAGGAATGCACAGAAATTGATGCTGTGCAAGAGGGTGAGAAAGAGAATGAGGTGTAATCTTGTGTGTAATATGATCTACAGAATTTCCTACTGCATGCAGTAGGAATAAAAGTAGTCATTAGTGAGATGAAGCATAAATTTTACACTTCCGTAGTCAGTTACTCAGCTGATCTTTCCAGAATCTTGGAAAAGTGTACTGCAGCTATGCATATATATTATACTTAATGATGGCCATTAAGTCTGCAGTCACAAGATTCAGTCTGCCTTTTGCAGCTAAATTCATACTGCAGCCTCAGATTCTGTAATAGTTACTGACATGGTACAAAATAATATTCCTATGGAATCATGACCCTGATTAGTAAAGGGGTAACTGCACTCCCTTCTTCATCTTCATTGGTCTCCATGGGTTTATACTAACAATAAATTTGTTTCATTCTTTGAAGATGAAAGGTGCTCTGAAGTGCACTTTATTAAAACCACTATGAAGACTTGTTATTTTTGCTCATATACCTGCTGAGTGATGGTTTCCAGAAGTCTAACAGCACCCCCTGAACACACACACTCGCTTTACCTTCTGGTTTGGAGAATTCCTCTTAAAACGTAAGCCACTTCTCCAGCTTTTGGTGTACAGCTTCTTTTTTGCTTCAGGACTATAAATCCGCCTTTCTATAACCCATTAAGCTGTGTGGGGATACAGGTTTACTGTAAGGTAGAAGTGATAGAGAGTCTTAATGGATCAAAATTATCCAGCAGACCAGGTACATAGCCAGATGCTTGTCTTGACTCTTGACTAGGCCATGAACTGGTGGGTTTGGGTTCAGACGTGGCAGTGCCAAATTCTCACCATCTCTGACCCCAATTAAAAGTCACCCATGATGATTTTAGTGATCATCTCTCTCCTTGCATGTTGTATTTCCTTACACAGGAAAAGGCCTGAGAAACCTGCAGGACCGTTTTTTAACGCCTACTGAAAATTTTCCTCCCTCTCTTTTCCCTTTGGTGCAGAATCTCTGAATCACCGTTTCCCAAACAGCGTCCCAAAACTCACATGGGCTTATCCTTTCGAGGCTGATGACAAAAACGTTAGTGCTAGCAAAAGAACAGCCCAAGTTCCTAGCACTCTCACCATAACAATTCTACAGTCGCAAGGGTCTTCAAAAAAGAATGCTATCCCCAGCTATGCACCTTTAAAAGCAGGACTCTTCCTACCAAAATTGGCTGCCTCATGTTTTCAGTCTCTGCTGTATAGATGCCAGGAGTGCGATTTCTGAGAAGCACTCAATAACCTTGGACAAAGACTTTGTTCAAATTACTAACTGTAAGCCTACCTCCTTTTCTCCTCATTTAACAGCTCTATTATTTGTTTCAATTTCTGTGAGCCTTAACCTTGCAGATGGCTGCTCAGGCTGCATCTGCTAACCACCTTCATAAACCAAGTATCCCATCTATGCCTAGAGAGCCTTTTTCCTAAACAGGAACAAACAAAAAAAAAAATAGTAATAATATTTTTTTTTAAAAAAGCCAAAACAAAAATAAGCCAAAAATCAAGACTTAACATGAAAAAGAAAGAAGTCGGGGAAAAATCACAGTTATCCAGTACCATATGCAGTAATGAAGTAAGAGAAGAGAAATAAACTTCTACTTCAGTCACAAATACAGAAAAAAAATAAACTGGAATAATCAGTTACATATCATAGTTTGTGTTCTCATGCAGCTCAAAGCACGTCCAGAGTCTGGTGAATGACAGCAGTTTTCCCGGCACTTGACAGTCAAAAATTCCTGCCTCAATGACCTTTGCAGATATATCTTTTAAAATATTTACTGATTAACTATGTTAACAACCTGTTTTGCTTGTAGTCAGAGCAATAAAACTGCTCATGACTGCTCCTATTGCCTCTTATTTGGCAGCCAGAAGTGAGCATAGCCTTTATCCTCCATCACCTCTGCCTCTTTTCTAGGCTGCTAAGAAGTCAGAAGTTTTAGAGGTTTAACCTGTTTCTATGACAATCCTAGTTCTTATAACTTGGCTTCCAAAAATCCCTGTTCTTGCCTAAGTTTCTGTTCAGAAGAAAGCTCAGAAAATCACACATAAAACTCTTCCAAACTAAAGGCAGGAGACTTTTCTTGTAGTGAGTGTCCCTTGTAGCTCTGTGCCTCACCTCCTGCCAAGGCTATGTTTGAAAAGAACACTCCTTTCCTTTCTACTAGAGCGGTTCCTTTAGAAACACAGACTTGCATGGGGACTGCAGTAAATTAACAGATATCTCAGCTGTCTTGCCGCTTCCTTCCACCCTGTTTTTCTTTTTAATGGCTTGCCAATGTGAAGATATTTTCATGAGACAGTAAACAAAGGGGTCTCGCATCCCTTAGCAGATTTCCTTAGTTGAGGTAGTTGGATATCCTATTTTAAGGCCGAGAAAATAGCCGATTCAAAACAAACTGAGATCCACAGTGATGGTCACAAAATGGAAACAAGGTTCTCAAAGTTCCAGGCACTACTGAGCAGCTTCCCAGAGTGTCACTGTTAACCAGAAACATATAGGGGTAGGAAGTTTTAAAAGTATATTAACATATTAAAGTCATATACTTAATTCAGCTGTACAGAATTCAATTCTGTATTGCTAAAGGAATGAAAATAGGAGGTTTTCTCTATTGCAGTTTAAAAAAAAAAAAAAGCAAGAAAGGAAGTATCTTTACCAGTTGGCTTACTCCTTTCTTTACTAACCCTGCCACAAACCAATCAGAGTCCATATGACAGCATGGTAGGATAATCCACGTGGAAATGTATGCGTATGTATGAGAGTAGACTGGGTTGATTTTATTTAATATATTTATATAGTCATATGTAAACACACGCATGCATAGTATATAAGCAGACTGAAGTTCTATACACATACATACACAGGTGTTTCCTTTCTGTGTTTTGCCCTAAATTCAATCCTGCTTTTAAATACGTAGCCCACACATAGCTCCCAGAGATATCAGTAACAGTGCGCATGCCCATCTCTGGGCTAAAACTAGTTTATTTAGAACATCTTAGGCATGAAGACAAGCTTCATTTTTAATACTAATTACACTTAATTTTTATTTATTCTATGTGAATACTGATGATCCTAAACAAATGTAAAGAAAAGCGCAGGGTTAGTTTTAGATTCCTGAACAAACATTTTCAAGATCTACATCAGCATATAATGTTTCATATTTTATAGAATATCCATCCCACTGTGAGCTACACTTCAACAGGGTAGGGAGCAGGAGTAGAAGGAGTCTAGGCCTTTACTCTTGAAAGTAAACTTTTACATACACACAGTTGAGCCGCATAGTAACTTCAGCGTTAACTCTTGTGAATGTAATGTATTTTTAAAATTAGTATTTTAGAAACAAAAAGAACTAATAAAGGAAATAGGCTTGCAAAAATGAGTATTTTCCACTTTTCTTTCCCAAACAGTTAAAGAATTTAAGTCTTGTTTGGGAAATACAGGGAGAAGTCATAGGTCCCACTCACACACCTGTGATATTAACATAGCTTACTTTCATTTGCTGTGTTTTCCTCATATTAAAAATGAAAGCACAAAAAAATAATATCCACTGTAGCCTTACCTCACACGTCCATCCATTTACTTCAGCTCCTCTATCATAATAACATTCCCCAACATGCTCTCTCTGCTCTCAGTTCATGTATATTTGCTACCCAACTGCAGGTCATTAAGCTGCACACCTGCAGTGACTTAACTCAAGCCTTACTCAGCTCTGAACCCCCCCGCAGCAAGAGTGAAATCATTCACTCTTCACACTCTCATTCAATGTTGTGTTCTCCTCATGATACTCTGTGCCAACTTCACTGATGAATTGAACCTCTAGTACTCTGCTGGTAACTGAAGAGCAACTATTTCTCATACCAGCTACACACAAATATGTAACTATTTAGGAGGAATAAAAAAAGGTAATTTCCAGTTTCGGCGATGTGGATGACCATTGCCTTGAAGCAGGAGCAATCTGTATGTAACTGCATGTCACTACGTGCTTAAATGTGTGAAGAGATGCCAGACCCATTCAAAACATTTTCTCTTCACTAAACACCACTTTAAGTAAAAATACTTACTGTAGGTACAGGCTCTCCATATGAATGTTGTGGTGTTTAAACACTGTCTGTATTTAGAGTCTCTGAGAGACCCATGCTGTTTATGCACCACCTGTATGTGCAGGAAGAAATAGAGTATATGTGAAGTTAAAGCTACCCACCAGCTAAAGAGTCCTTGATGGGGAAAAAAGGCTTTGCTGTGGGTACCTTTAGTATCACTCAGATTTTGAGATTTCTGTTTGCAAATGGTTTCATGGCCTACTCTATGGAAGTAGATTTCTATGCATAGATAAAACTCTACAGGCAGAGATCCCCAGGAGGAACCCATCATGGAGAATTCCTCCTTGTGACCTTCCATCCGTAGGGCTGAATTTATCTCTGACATAACACCACTGGTGTTAATATTACATGAAGGATCCATTTCCCTTACGTCATTTGTTTCATTTTTAATGCCAAAGAGACCAGGTCAGCCACTCTGAAGGAGTAAACCATCTTATTGCCATTTCCACCTGCAAAGCTATGGCAATTTAGAGCCAACTATTTAGTCCCACTATCCCTAGTGGTGGGTTAGATTTTATGGTCAATGCAGGGTGATGTGGGGTTCTAGTGAAGAATGTTGACACTAAAATAGTCACAACCAGTTCAAAACTGGATTCAGATTACCTTAGGTTGTGGTACCAGGGACTGCAGGTATCCAGAACCCACTCCAGCTTGAGGATATTAATGGTGGTTGATTAAGAGGCAGGAGGTAGTGATGGCCTGTGTATTGCCCACGGCACTTCGGATGTATCTTTTCTAGGTGGGTTAATGATGATCAACAGTTCTCATCCCTCACAAATAGCTGGTAGCTGTCTAAGGCTGTGTTAGAGGCCAGGTTTTAGGCATGGAGTACACAATGCTGCCCATAACGTCCTGAGAACTACCATTTCTGAGTTAGCTAGAGGCTGTGGTGCAGTAAATCCAGAAGCTGTCCCTCTTGTAATATATATTCCCTCTACTTTCCATCCAGTGTGGCTGACCTTTATGCTCACAGAACTGCTTTTGCAAAGCAGAGCAAAGGTCCATGCTCCATTTTACATGGGACATGATTTATGTGTAGAAATCTTGCAAAAATGGAATTTCAGATGTTTTTCCTTCACTGACAGGTTGGCAAACATCTTATAAATCACAATGCAAGTGCCAAAATCCCTGCCAGTGATGAACAGATTTTATCAAACTTTTATAGCCTTCAAAAGCAAATTCCACAGAACCTTGTTCTACTTTATTATTAACTTGCTATTAGAAAATGTCATTGAACGAGCAATATTTGCTACAATGCCAAGCACAAAAACCGCCTGCAATGCCTGCAAATAAGTTATATCTTCTAATCTAAAAATACATATTTCTTATTATATTCTGGAAGAATGGGGAAAGTTACTTGGTTACAAAAACACCACAAATCCTGTGCACCATGTAAACAGTTTCATTTTATGCACTGACTTTCTCCACATCTGTGCAAGTAAAGTAGAACAACGTGCATTACAAGCACAAAGAGCTGTGGCATACAATACATGCAGCTATGAAACCATGAGTGCTGCTATGTGTTGAGTCTTTAAATGGAAGTGGCACATCTGCTTTTGGCATAGGAGTGTAAATCAATCCAAGATGTTTATTAAAGAGTAAGTAACGACCTGTCCACACGCTCTTTCTTCCATCCAGCCTTGGTTTTGTTCTTGCTTTGTTATTTTCCTGGCAGTTAGACATGGGCTCTGCACACTGAAAGTATGTGGTGTGTTTCTTCATGTACGGATAACATAACATGTCACGTAATATTGAACAAGTATGTGATGTGGAATGGTTTGGACAAAAATGCAAGCCAAAATGAGGTGGGGAGGAAAGGGTAAGTACAAACAGCTACAGAACAGTGACTGAAAGGTTTGTTACTCTGCAAAAGGCAACTGTTTCCTAATACCTTTTGAATTAATAAGACCTAGATTTGATTCCATGTTCTGGCTCGTGGCGCTTAACAAGCACAATTTGCAATAGTGAAGGACGGTGAATATTTTCTTACGGAATGGAGCAGTCAATAATTTGCATTTGCTGAAGGTATTTATACCACTGTGTATTATACCACTGGGTCTACCTGAGCAGGCCTGGTAGGAACACAAGCCTTTCAGCTCTTGCATGGGTTGACCAGCAGGAAAGTCAATGTAATATTGGCACTGGCCAGTACTGACACTGCAAATTGGCCCTTTCTGTGAGCAATGGCTGGTGTATTTGGCACAACCTGTAACATGTTCCTTTCCCACTGACTGAGGAGCTCTAGCATCTGCTATAGAACAGCAGTCCAAGGACACCACCTTCTGTGGGCAGCCTCCTTGTGGGCTACCTGCATGAAGCAGCACTTAGAAGACCAGACCTCAGGAAGAAGGCAATGGCTCCGGGTCTGACAGTAGAGCCTGGGCCACACTGTGCTCCTTCCTCTTCCATAAAAGGATGCACAGGAAAGCATCCTAGGAGAGGGAAACCTCCACAGCTAGGCAGGAGGAACAACCCATTCTATGTCACAGTGAAGGGCCTACTTTGTAGCATGTCTTTGAGTAACCAGAAGTAGAAAGAAAAATACAATGGATGTTGTCTTTTTCACTTCTGTGTGGGGAGGTCATAACAAAGTGATGCTGTTCTTCAAATGTATTGAAGGAAACAAGATGTCCCCTCAGACACTGAAGGGGGGCTCATCCATTGGAAAGGCATCATCTCTTTTGTATGATGGCAGCGGAAAACAACTGTTCTAAGAGACGAGATTGAAAGATTGATGGGAAATGCTTCAGGAAGGCTTGTTGTGCAGAAGAGGGAACAGAGGCTGCTGGAAGTGTGCCACCCAGTGTTTTATACTTGCACATTTAATTGACCAGACTGAACAAACATCTTCTGTAATTGTTCATTTCTTCTTTGTTAAAATACTTAGGATATATTAAAAGGCTGGATTGCATATTCATATGTGATAATGTTACCTACCAGCTCTGTCCCAAAAGTGTCTAAGATTGCTGTAAATTTGTTAATTGGGTCTCTTTTCATCTGTAGCTGAAACTCAGCTGCATGAGTGACCCAGGTGGATTTGCTCAGCAATACAGAACATACCAGGACAGAATTTATACAGCGATTACTACTGCAGGCTAGAATTATCTTGATCAGACGTGTTACAGCATCCTGTTAAAATATTTGAGGCAGGGAAAAAATGTTAATTAAATTAAATCAAAATACTCAGGTTGCCCAGGAAAGTTAAAGGAAAAAAGAAAGTAATGCTTTCTCCCATTTATTCCACACACTCTCAAGTTTCCCCTTTTAATTTAATTTTATTTTATTCCATATGCCTGATTATGGGACTTTGTGGAACTGAACCTTTTGCAAGCCACTGTGCCAGCTTTTTGGAGAGCATCTCGGACAGGTCTCTTAATTTCCACTTAATTTTGTCTTTCTATGGCTGAAACATTGTTATTTAAATGAGTGCTTCCAAGATCAGATTTTTTTAATGCAAATGTATGCTGCTTCCCTATTGAATTGAAACCATCAATACTTCTTTTTCCCTATGAAAAACATGATATAAAGTAATATTCTCAGGGCTGAAAGTGAGCTTGGATGTTACTTTTGTGTGAATTTAAGCTAAAAAAAGGGAGACACATACAATGGTGAAGTATCAAAATACTGGCTCAATCTTCCTTCTACCCAAGATATGATTAAAGCAGTTCTGTATATTTTAAAGAACAGCTGACGGAGGGAAGGTGCCAAGACACAGCAGACCAGTCACACTCCCTCAAGGCATTCTGTACGAGCTGCTTAGGGGAGTGTACACAGAAGTGACACACTATGCAACTCCAGTAGTCTTAAGGTGCTCTATACCATCCTTCCTTAGAGTGTACTGCATTCCTGTCTTCAGGCTTTTCTTTTAGCTAAAATGTCTAGAAATGTAGGGGTTTTTTTTTAAATCTGTGAATGTGGAAGTTCTCCAGTAATCACATGCCTCCTGGAGCAGGAGCTTTCTGCTCATCAAACATTGCAAGATAGGAAAAACACCACATCCCATGCCCGCAGCATCAAAAGGGTTGGTAACACCTGAGTAGCATCCATCCCTGATCTCTGCCAGACCAAGAGGCGTGTGATGCTGCAGCACGTGGACAGTCTCACCCCTTCTCTCATTGGATAAGCATTCATCTCGCAGCAAATAATGCCATGGTCCATGCCCAGTAGCACCCATGCCAGGAATATTAGCAAACAGACCTCAGAGACTGAGTTCTCCTTTTAATCACAGTTGTTGTTTTCTCTCAGAGTCAGTGGTTGCTGCTCCAGCCCAGGCTTTTACACATGTTATTCCTGGACTAATGAAAACTTGAAGTGCTGCTTGCCCTGCAACATCAAATTTCTGGACGAGGAGACAACTCCAGCCTGCCAGGTGATAATGTGGCACCCTTATGTCAGTGTTAAAATCCCTACAGCTGTAAATATTTATTAGATATGAAATATACTCCAGCTAACACATTATCATATGAATAAATCTAACCTTAAATAAAACATGTGCTCTCCATCTATCATTCGGTTTATAAAATTCTTGATTCTTGCTCTGCACATTCTCAGCTTAATACAGCTACTCCGAAGTACAGCAATCTGTGGTGTGCCTTGATTTCTCTTTTAATACAATGTTTTGCTTCTTGTATTTCACCTCTTACAGCTTTTGCAAAGTTTTGATTTGATAGGACAAGCACAGTGAGGGCATTAGGACCAAGAGAAAGACGCACACATTGCTCTGTATTATGTCTGGCAAAGTGCTTCCTGACTGAGTGCCGTAGTTATGTGTGAAACAAAGTCAGGGACCGACTACTTCTCATCTGTTGATCACAGTTAACTTGAAGCCTCTGAACGGGGGAGAGCTGTCAGATCTGCTTTCAGAGACACAGTGCTTCAATCCAGGCAGCAATTGGAAACTTTGAAGAAGCAGGATCTACTCTGGAAAGAAACTATGAGAAATGGGATTTCTTTCGACTTAGAATTTTAAAAGGGAAAAAAAAAAAAAAACAACAAAGCTTTAGTTACTCTTTTAATCAGCAAAGCATGCACTTTCCTAACTGAGCTGGGACTCCGTATAATAAAAGATCTACTTTATCTCACTGGATCCATGCTACGTTTTACTACAGTAAGTACAATATTAATAGGAATGCTGTAATTTTTTTTTCTGTAAATCGAGAGGAAAGCATGAAATGGCATCAGTGAAATGTGAGTGTAGCAAAAAAATCCTCTTGGCAGATAGTGAAAACCAGGGCTTTTGTGCAACCCGAGGACTGGAATCTGAGGAAGATCCAAGTGATATTTAACATGACCATCTGTATCATTTTGTCACCAACAGTATGTTCTTGAGGAAGAAGTGCAGATATGGATCACGTAAGCTGCAGTTTTTCTTGTTGTTTCTGATGCTGGGTTTTCTGCTACTGATGGTTACAACGCTGAATCCACCATCCAGCAACCAGAGCAAGGAAGGGACTTTCCAGCCTGTAGAGTTCAACCCCCGGGAAGGGTATCAGATGGACTTTGTGGAGACCCAAGAGATGCTGGAAACCCAAGAGGAGAGCCAGCAGTACTACCCTTTGGATGGTCTATCGCCTTTCATCTCCCTGCGGGAGGATGAGCTGATCATGGCCGTCGTGTCGCCCACCGGCAAAAGGAACCATAGCAAGGCCAGGAAGGGCTATCGCGTGGTGAAGCAGCAGAGCAGGCGGCCGGAGGGGAAGGCAGAGGGGGACCCCGAGTCCCAGCCGCTGTCCCTTCCCCTGCAGGACGGGCAAGGAGCTGCTGCGGGGGAGCGGCCGCTCGGCCTGGACACACACGGCTTTAACGAGGTGCTCAGCGAGCGGATCGCGCTGCGCCGGGACCTGCCTGAGGTACGACACCCGTTGTAAGTAAAACACTCTATTTCGCTTCTGGGGGAAACCTGCCTCCTTCCTCGCCGCCGCGCCCCCCTCGAACCTCTCCTCCTCTAGACCCCGCGTCTTTCCTATCGAACTCCCCGCTCCGGGTCGGGAGAGCGCTCTTCCCCGCGCTGCGTGGGGAACCCCCCCCGTTCCCCGGAGCCAGGGACGCTACCAGCCTCCTTCGGGAGGTGGTTCAAGCCCTCAGGAGCCGGTGGGCGGCAAAGGTGGAGGGGAGCACGGTGCGGGAGGGGGTAGCTGGGGCTGGCTGGCTGAGCGGGGGCAGAGGCGCGGAGCGCAGCGCCGATGGGTGCCGGTGCCCGCGCTGCTGCGGCGCCCCCCGCACCCGCCCGCGCCGCCCGGCTCCGCCGCGCCCTCAGGCCGAGCGGGCGGCAGCGCCCNTCACTCATAAAAGTGGAGCCGACTCTGCACTGGTGTGGCCTCACTTTAAATACCGTGTGCAGTTTTGAGCACCACAAATAAGAAAGATACAAAGCTATTAAAGACTGTGCAGAGGAGGACAACGAAGATGGCAATGGGTCTGGAGGAGAAGGCATGTGAAGAGCAGCTGAGGTCACTTGGTTTGTTCAGCCTGGAGAAGAGGAGACTGAGGGGAGACCTCATTGCAGTCTACAGGCTCCTCACAAGGGAAGGAGGAGAGGGAGGCGCTGATCTCTTCTCTGTGGTGACCAGTGACAGGACCCGAGGGCATAGCCTGATGTTGTGTCAGGGGGGGTTTAGGTTGAATATTAGTAAATGGTTCTTCACCCAGAGGGTGGTCGGGCACTGGAACAGGCTCCCCAGGGAAGCACCAAGCCTGACAATTCAAGCAGATTTTGTACAGTGCTCTCAGGCAAATGGTGTGACTTTTAGGGTGTCCTGTGCAGGGCTGGGAGTTGGACTCAATGATCCTTGTGGGTCCTTCCAGCTCAATATATCCTGTGATTCTGTGGCAAGTATTGAAACTGCTGGGAGGAAGGAAGGTGGAGACTGGTGTGTCTGACAAGTTCTGCCAACACCACCATCCCTGTCAGCACCCAGGCTGTAAGGCCACTGTGAAAAATGTTGCATTTGAAGCCTCAGGTGTTACATTTGAAGTCTGGAGAATTGAGAGCCCGTTGCCTCAGCAGCCCAGGAAGGGATTCTCATCACACTTCTTTAAAAGGATCTGAGGTGTATCTACTGTCAAGCTGCCCCAGGGAAAGTTCAGGCTGGACATTAGGAGGAATTTCTTCACAGAAGGGGCAATTAAACATTGGAATGAAGTGCCCAAGGAGGTGTGGAATCATTGTACCTGAAAGAAAGATGACATGGCACATAGTGCTGTGGTCTCATTGAGAAGGTGATGATCAGTCAAAGACTGGACTTGATCTCAGAGGTCTTTTCCAATCTAACTGATTCTGTGATATGCTTCTCTTCCCAGGGGAGAGGGAAATGTATGTGGGTGGTGTCTTGCCTCCTGTAACAAAAACTATTGTAGTTTTCAGTAAGACACAGAATAACTTTTTTCCCTAGTGTTCATTTTCACATGTTTAAAGACAGCCAGCAGCTCTAATTTAAGGGTACAGTCTCAAAGAAAGAAATGAAACTGTGTTTTTGGTACTTATTGACTAGGTTCAGTGCTAAATTGGTAAACTCTATTAAATAATGACATGCTGATACTATTTCAGTTATTTTTTGGCATGCTTCACTACTAAGTCTTTGAACTGTGTAATGTTCAAAGGAGGAATGACTACTCTGGTTTACTGCCTGTGATGTGAGCCAAAAAACAGTTTTACTTTGGCAGCTGAAGGGCCATCCAACAAGAGACAGCTTTAGTTAATACTAATCTTGGTAAACTTTAAGCCGTGGTCTCAGAGCTCTTGGATGGATTTTGCTGTCTGACTAGCTACAGCCTAAAGAGCTCTCAACACCACAGCTCACAGAGCCCAGACTGAAACCCCAGATCTCAGCATCTGAGGCTGATCTAAATCCAGATCATAAACCTGCAGCAGAGGTATATGTCTAAGCCAGACCTGTCCTTTATGGCACAACACACAAACCACAATGAGAATTTTTAGGTGTAGTTTACTCTGGGGGCCTGGCTCGCAGCTGTGTCAGTCCAGTTTTACAGCAGTCTAAAAGGAGAACAAACCAGAATCAGATTGTCTGTGTCTCTATTTGGCTTGCATCATGTTGTTCATCACAATGCCTATTATTATTTAATTAGAGGGAATCCAACCAGTTAAAGATGTTTCAGTGAATTACCTCTATGGACTCAGTCCCCCTCACTTCACTAGAAAATGGATGGCAAATATTTCACATCAGAAGAGGCTCATCCTCTGAGGTACCTTCGTCCCTCAAAGTGCTGCTGCTATCAGTTGCTCCAGCTGGGACTGACACTCTCCTGGGACAGCTGAATCAAGCCTGCCATTGTGACTTTTATGATGGGGCTTCTGCCCAAAAGAAAGGTCTGTTTTTCTCTCTTGGGTTTGAGTGTCAAACATATCCAGGCAAAAGAAACTCACGAGGTATCTACAAAGGTTTTAAGTTTCATTACAAAAGTATAGCTTCCTCTGGAGTGCTGTTTGGAGCTGAATCTCAATGAAACATTTTTCTGAAGGTGAGTGGGAGTCTCTGTCAGCTCTGCCTTTGCCTTGTGAGAATTGCTCTCTGTTCATTGCTGCATGTGAAAATTCCCTTGTTTTCCACAAATTAGATTAAATCACTATGTCTCATATCAGTCACAGCCCTGACTTTTTGAAATGCCAGTTTATGATGGACAGTCTATGAAACTGCTCCAAATTACAGGGAAGGTATTCTTGTATACCAGTACCCTTTTGCATTTTTGTGAAGATTAGATATCTGTATTGCAAGTCTTTGCCAATCTCCATGGCAACTAAGCACTCGCCACCAAGGTTATGTATTCAAGTACAGTTATTTTCAATTCTTTTCCAATTAAGATTTCACAACAGCCTTATTTTCTTGCTATAACCACAGTACTAGCAACTAGGTGCTAATAGCTATAGAATGTTTCTGGTTAGAAGCTCCCTGGCAGTAAAAGGACTGCATCAGATCTTCATTTTTCTTAATTACCTCTAGATTCATCTGCTTGAAAATACTCGTTGCCAAGTAATAAGAGTATTCTTTTCTTGATCCTGCTTAAAATGGAAACAATCATCTTATATGAAATAGTGAAGTAACAGCATTATCGATTATTCAAAATTAGTAAACCAAGGACAACACTGATTAATTCCAGTGTAAAAATCAAGAAAAATTGCCTGTTGAAAAGTATAATAAATTATTAAAATTGTGCTCATTTAAAATTTCTATTCCCAGAAGTGCATCTCTAGTAACCAGTTATGTGTATCCATAATTAAATCATTCAGGCTATGGATTCTCTTAAGTGATTAGCAGCTTTGTGTCTGGATAGTGTCTTGCAGCATAGGGCCTCAGTTCATGAACAGAAGCACTAAGTAAAATGCTAATAAACATAGAAATATTAAAATTATATCCTTTACGTGAGTTTCTGCTGAGTAGCCAATTGTTTAACAACCCCTGTAAAATCTGTGTTGTGATTTGCTTGGCAATACAAAAAAGTTGAAATAACAATGGGCCATATTCAGCAAACTGTGTAATTCTTTGAAGAAGTTCTTGCCGCTGGAGATTAAATGAGTTAGGACATTGAACAACTGTTATTTGGGAAATGAAAAGATTTTTAAAATGTGCTTTCTAATGTTAGCAACGCAGATATATAGACACAGTCCTTGCATATCTACAATGGGCATTTGAAGGCATTTTCTGGAAAATGTGCATCCCCACACCAGAATAGATGGTTTTCATATGCAGTTTCTGTGAGGATGAATGGGAAGTGTTTGTCATCTTTAAATGTTTGAGCTATTGTGGTGGTTTAACACCAGCTGGGAATTAAACTTCCCCCTGCCTCCCTCTGGTGAAGGAGGGACAAAGGAGAGACTATGGGATGAGATAACAATTTACTGAAAGCAAACAGCAATGGAGTAAGAAACACACAGTGACAGCAGCAATATTAAAAACAAAAGCATACAAAAAGAGAAGGTGCTTTATACACAAAAGGTGTTCACCACCTTGACTTAGCTCTGCATGGTCACCAAGACAAAGACAAGATGGTGGGGGTACATCCCCGTGACTCAGCAATGACAGTGGTTATTCCCAAGGCAAAGACAAGATGTTTTATGTTCCTGTGTCTTGGCAGTAATACACAGTTATTCCTTGGACAAAGACAAGAGGGTGGGTGCTCTCCTTACCCAGTGCCACATGGCCTTCTGAGACAAGGACAAGATGGCAGACTCTCCCTGCAGCCGGTGTTCCCCAAGCCCAAGACAATGAGAAACAATGACGGAACGAACCCCCAAAACTGGATTGGCCACATTGCGTCA
This sequence comes from Oreocharis arfaki, assembly GCA_013398015.1. Classification (NCBI taxonomy): domain Eukaryota; kingdom Metazoa; phylum Chordata; class Aves; order Passeriformes; family Paramythiidae; genus Oreocharis; species Oreocharis arfaki. Next base: position 128,543 of record VZRR01001603.1, read on the forward strand.
TGCCGCCCACTTCCGGATTGCTCTGCTGTTTTGATTGCACACTGACTCCCTGCTGGGAGCCTCATTCAGCAGTGATTAGTTTCCATTGGAAAAGTAACCTGTACAAACTTTATAGTGAAAATACATTTTCTTTCTTAAATATATCTATATTTGTATTCATGGTCCGTGTAAGGATCCATGTCTTTCCCATACAGGGTTGAGATGTTGGCTGCATTCACTAGGATCTTGGTCAGGTAGTCCACAGGTATACTGATGTGTTGTGCAGATGAGTTATTTTGTTCGTCTTAATGGTACTGCATTTGTTTGCCCTTTTCTCTCTTACTTGAGAAAATGTGGAAATTGGTGGAGGCTGACTGACTGCTCTATCCCACACTCTGCTCTAATTATCTTCAGGTTTTCTTTGCGTTCTGGACCATTTCTGTTTGAGCTCTGTTTTTTGCAGCAGAGAGAGCAGAAAAGAAAAAAACTATCCCAGGACACAGAAACACTTTCCTCTTTTTGTATTTTAATTTTGATAGTGCCATTCCCATATTTTCACTTCATATTCCAGTTTTGGACACCTTAGTACTTCCTTTTCTTAGAAGTGAGTTGAGATCTTAAACTGCTTTCCACCCCTGAAGGTTTAGGTGTTGCTTGCAGCTTTGCTCTGAGAAAAAGGTAGCCATTTGTACCAGTGTTTCCAGTGTCTTCCTCATTCGGTCCCACACAGGTGCCTACAGCAAAAATATGACTCCAGTCTGCCTACTGCTAGTGTCATCATCTGTTTCCATGATGAAGCCTGGTCTACTTTGCTGAGAACTGTGCACAGCATTATGGATACAGCCCCAAAGGCCTTCCTCAAGGATATCATCCTAGTCGACGATCTCAGCCAGCAAGGTAGGTCCCATTTCTCTGTATGTGAGTTCTTTTTTCCAAAACTTCAGGGAAGAAACTGTCCTTCTCCAAGAAGTGTGTGAGGAGAGAAGGCAAAGAGGAGTCTCAGGAAGCAAGCTAAGCAGAGCCCAGAGCTGGCTACCAGGTTTCACTATCCATCCCTAGAATTCAGCATAGCCTTTCAACTTTGAAATATGTTTCATTTTTCCCCCCATCATTTACAACCACTCTGAACTTTCTTACTTTAAAGTAAGATCACAGTATGCAAATCTCAGGATTCCCACTGGACTGGATCTGCTGTCATAATTTCCAGACTTGGATTTTGGCTGAAGTATAGAGTGGAAAAGTCCACATTGCTAAAGTAATCCAAAGTGCTTGAGAAAGCCAAACACCTGTAGTATCTCACTCTGATCTGTGTATTTTAAGAGATGATGAGAGCATCCCCCTTTTGCTGAAAACAGGAGAGGAGGCTATTAAGATTCCCACAGGAATAGCTTCATACCTTGTGAATTTCAGTTTCCATTAGTCTCTACTTCCCTTTGACATTATGCTGCTGTAGAAATATTTGGAATGTGGCCTACTTGGCCATTTAAAACAAATGCCCCTGAAACACTTTACCAGCAAGACGTAGCATCTCCCACTACCTGTTTCTTTTCTATAACAGCTTGAATCAAAGCTAAAACATTTCAGTGACTGTTCTGTTTCTGACAGGGCCCCTGAAGTCAGCTCTGAGTGAATACATCTCTAAGCTGGATGGTGTGAAGCTCATCCGGAGCAACAAGAGGCTTGGAGTTATCCGAGGTCGGATGCTTGGAGCTGCGCGGGCTGCCGGTGATGTGCTCATCTTCATGGATTCTCACTGCGAGTGTCAGAAGGGCTGGCTGGAACCCCTCCTGGCCAGGCTCTCCAGCAACCGGTAAATATCCCTGGATATGCTAATTTCAGCTGGAAGGGACGTACCTGGAAAGTTAGTTAGTTGGGTAGTTTTTTAATAATTTCTTGGTTACCTTCTTGCTTCTGGTCACATTCCTTTTATTTTCTACCTTATCACCATATGCATCACTCTGATATGTGGGAAGCAGGATAGGTCCCACAGCTGATAACCCTCACTTTACACCCAGTGTAAATTTCAAAATTTGTATCCAGTTAGAGCTTTAAGAAGGCTTCCTGGTGGTCTGAATTAAAAAGATTTCAGTCTCAACCTGTTTGTAAATCAGCAAACATCCACCAGAGAAAACTACTGCAAGACTCCATTATTTTTACTTTTTAGCTGTCTCAGTGATGAAGCCAAGAATAAAGTACTTTGTCCTCCTGAGCCAGTTTGGCTGTGTACCAACGTCACCTTTTGGCCACCATTTATATTCCACAGAAAAAGCCCAGACTTCCTGGGCAGCCTAGACAGTTCTAGCAAGAAGGTACTTTCACTGACACCAAAGTGACAGAGTAAGGTAGAGATTCATATTCCTGAGTATTTCATGTTTAGGGTGGTTCTTGGGCCTGCTCTCTAATGTACAGCTGAGCTCAGCTATGCAGTCCTTTGAAGAGATTAAAACCACTGCAAATGTTTCTAGGCTTACATGTCACTAAATCTTTTATTAAAGGGTCTTTTCTGAAAGAAAAATTAGTACATTAACTTGTCACTTGGGAAAAAATTAATTGCTGGAGGGGGTAAAATTTTAAAAAAAATCTTTAAACTCTTACTAGACTGTTAAATAGTCACACTAAACACCTTCAAAGGCTGTTCTCAAGCACTGGAAGAACAAGTAATAATAATAAGAAGGCTTATTATGTTTGCTTATAAGAGAATTAATGTGAGCTTTTAGAATTTATTACACCATTTGAATGAAAACATTAAGAATACTGAAAGCAAGAGTAATGCTGCCCAAGAATGTCAGGAATATTCTTTTCAAAAATGTCCTCCTTGGAAATGCAGATTATTTTCCATTTCCTGGCTAATTAGATGGTTTACTATGAATATACTTCATGATTCCTCTGCCTTGAACTATAGTCTTGTTTTTAATGTTCAAGCAAAACTACTGTGTGTATCGATTGGCCAGTCCATATTCAAGGGTGTTGAAACTGCTGAAATTAAAAGAGTTACAGAAAGTCTCGGAGGAGAGCGGTACTGACTGGAGAATTACAACAGCAAGAGAGAAGTCAGGACCCTCACGACTCCCCAAGTGTCAAAAATTCACTGTCAAAAATCATCCCTGCTGAGAGAATGCAAAGCCTCCAAGTCTGCTGTCGTTCAGAGATTCTGTAGCACTGTCATCAGGGGCTGAGAAAGGAATTCTCTTCCCTTATGGGGCCCATATGCTCATTCATTCCTCCAGGAGAGCAGAATTTAACAGTGAATTAACTAATGTCTAATTGGGTTAATGAAGCAAAGGTGGAAAACTGATTGGATAATTGTGTGGGCTAAGCCATCTCTTTTTGTATGCTGTATCAGTCACTGTGTCTGACCCTGGAAGCTTTGTCACTGCTAATGAGGAGAACGTGTGACACCCTCCATTGAGTAGGGAAGATAAGGTCTAAGGCACCTGGCAATCACCTTCCCTTACTGTCCCTCTTTCTCCAGCTGAAGAATGGGGACAATAACACTGACCTGATAAGGAAGTTAATTCATGATTTTTCGTAAATTGCTTGTAATGCTTGCATGGAGATCACCATGGAAATGCAAAGCATTAGCATAGTCAACTTGGCTTCATTTAGCAGTTGAGGAGCTGTTAAATTGAACCATGTGCACTCCCTGAGACTACCCAAGTGAGGAAAGCACAGTGAAAAGAAGCTGAGAGTGATTGGTGAAATGTCCATCTTTCCTCTTTTTAATGTACCAATCAAGCAGTAACTCATGCACTTTTGCTGGAGAGACAGGATGGGAAATCACTTAATCACCTGGAGTGAGTTAATTGTTTGCTGGCAAGGACAAATGCAGCCTTTCAGAGCTCATACCTTTGCAGGAGCTTAAGGGAGCTGGAGAGTCGTTTTAACTTTGAAAATTGTGATTAAGCCTAATTTTCTAGACTCCTGATCAGAGTGTGTCACTATTATTGTGACCTGTCTTAGAGTGATGCTGAGAGATCCTTGCCCAGACTGAGATCTCACTGTGAGTTGAACATACTCAAAACAAGAGAGATACTCCCAATTCTTAGTAGACTGTAGGATAAATACAAGAAAAATTATCCCAGTTTTACAGGTATAGAAATATTTATACAGAAATAATTGGCAGATATTTGACTTGTTCTAGGTAATGACGTTTTATCTCCCTACATGATGGCTTTATTCACTAACCCAGTCAAATTTATTTTTCTGAAAAAAAGTATTAACTCATTTTAAAATCACTGGAAATGCACTTTTGAGCACCTTGATGGGGACTAGTTTTGTGAACCATGCCTAACAAATTGACTGGGAAGCTGTGCATCAGCTTACTGTATTGCCTAGAGAATGGTTCAGTGGTTTCCAAAGCATTCTTTGACATTTTGATTATTCAAGGATGAATACTGTAGGTATCTGGACGATATTAGAAAACTACATTAGATGCCCCACAGATAATTTCATTTGACAACTGTTTGTGTTCCAGGCCAATTCCAGGTGAGTAGCATGGTGCATAACAATGCAGCTGTGCCATTATTTCAGTCATCTTTGGAAGGGTTTGCCTTTTCCAGGAGACTGCAGAGCTGCTATTTTGTATTCCATCCAATGGCAGTGAAAGGCAGAGGGGGCATATAATGAACTGTGCCATGAAGCCTTAAGAATGTTGTTCCTTTGATCCAAAAACAGCAGCCACCGTGCTGAAGCAGAATGATTTTTAAAAAAAATCCAAAACATATTGCCTGAAAACATGGCATGGAAGCAAAATGAACCTTGATTATATCCTTTACAAGAATTCCACCTCTAAAAGAGGCATGGGCACCATAACTATGGACAGAGGGGTGGTTTGCAAAGGGGTAGCTGGCCCTTAGAACCTTTCCCCTACTCCTCATTGCAAGGGCTGTTTCCCTCTGTGCTGGAGCACTGCCTACACCACAGCTCAAATATTAGATTAGGAAACAGAAGCCTGTCCTATTATCTAAAAAAGCTTATCTGGTTTCTAAAATTCCAAGTGCCTCTACCTAGCCTACTGTTATTCAAGGTCACTAATCTTTAATGAAAATGCTGACAAAACAGAATAAGAAATTAGCATAGCAGTGGAAAGGTGTTTCATCATCTGTGTGCTCCCATCAGGAACAAATGGAAGCCTCTGCTTGTAGATACAGGAATAGAAAGAGTTCTGCTGTCCAGAAATTTTCTGTTTGGTTCTGATTTTATGGTAATACACAAGAGAGAAGGGAAATATTTTGCACTAAAGATGAACAGCTTCTTCATCTCTTTTATTCTGATTCCCCACTTTTCAGCGGCCCATATCCCAGCTTTTTGAGCTACCAAATACATAAGCCATCTGTTTTCTAACTGCTCACAGGCTTGGGGAAGCATGATGTTACCCATTCAGAACCCACACAACCCCAGCATCTGAGCATGCAATTCCATGATGCTCTCCCTGTTTTGAAAGCCTTCCATACACTTCACATGTAACAGCCTGCTTCCTGGGATTTCTGTGTTTGCTCGATCCTTTTATATCCCCCATTTGTCAATAACACTCATTTCAAATTCAGTAAATGTTCTGCCTTTACATGGCAGGTTATGGGAAGATAAGCTATCTCTTTACAATCTTTCACAGTTGATCAGGATCAGAAGGTGACCTATTTTAAAGAAGTTAAGGTAAAGAAAATAAAGATGAGAGTATAAAGCCAAAGGCAAATATTACTGCTAAACAGAGGAGCAATGAAGATTTAGGCATAATTCATGGCTCAGTGCCCTGACTGTCCAGGGTTAAAAGGTGTTGGTTACCTCAACAGATTTTGTTACTCTACATATGAATTTTAATATTTTAGCAAAAAAGGCAGGTTCGAAAATTATTATTTTTTAATAAAGCATTCCCAAAGCATTCCCTTAGCACTCTGCTTTGCAGAGATTTGCTTAGTGCTTATCATACGAATAGTCAATCCGTTCAAGTAGACTGTTCCTATGCCCTGATTAGTCTGGAGTTGGTCTGTAAGGCAGTATTTAAGTAATCCTTTATAGCTTAGCTTTGCCATTCCTTCTCACTGCATTTTATCTTCTTAATAACCCTATCTTATTTCAAGTGATTTGTATTTCTAAGACTTCAGTTAGCCAGCAAGGTGCTCTCAGTGGAAATGCAGCATTTTGTGGAACCAGCTTGGGTCCTCAGCTACTCACTGAAGTTTTGACTGCACACAGAAACAGAGAACCTGGACTGCCTAGCTTTCTGAGCTATCTAATTTTTGCAAGCTGTGATGCACCCTGAAATAGGTTGAGGAATATACATAATTTTCATGTTTGGGTTTTTGGGGTTTTTTTTTTCCTCCTTATTTAAAGGATTTAAACTGATTAAAATCTATTCCCTTCCCAGCAAAAGAAAGTATAAATCAATACAAAAGCACTTTCAGAAAAAGTATATCCAAAACTTCAAAACAGATACAGTAATTAAATCTTCCTCTCCCCATGTTACTTGGTTTAAAATTAGAAAAGAACATAATGTCCACACGGACTGTAATGGGTCATGGGAAGACATTTCATTTGCAATTGTATTTGGTCAAGAAATCCCAAACCAGGAAATTGTTCTTGTTTGGGTTGCTCTTTTTCATGGAATTGTGACCTTTTGTAGTTTGTGTGAGTTCCAAGCATTTGAAATATTCACAGATTAGTCAAACAGTTCAAAGCCTTGCTGCTAGTTGTATTTGTATTTCCTGTTTTTCCCTTTCCTCAGATTCCACAGGGTAAAATTAGCAGTAGCTTGTATGTGTTTCATTTCAAAGTGCTGAGAAGCTGATGTCTGCCAGTTACCCAGTTAAAAATAAGACTAGCTAAGAACATCTTCCAATTACCATCTACTGCAAATTTGCGTTTAGAACCACACTAATATCAAACCATTACTGAATATGCAGAAAACAGCTATTTTATTTTTTTTAAATCATACCAACCAAAAAATGGGTAAAGCAATGCTTGATTAGGATTAAAATTGAATATTGACCAATTTTCACACAACATAAAGTTACTAGATTCCTCTCTTTCAGATCAGAAAGACACTCCCAATATTTCGTTTTAAGGTGTGTTTTTATTGGTTTCAGCAGAGCTACATCATGACTATACTACACTTACACTAAGCGAAGGTCCAGTATTGCTCTTACAAACATTCTCTTGACAACTGTTAATCTTGGCATTCTGAAAAAGCTACTGGGGTACTAGCTCTAAAACCCAGTTGTCAGTTTTTACTGTATAATTTTTTTGGGAAAGGAGATGCGATTTTATCTTGTTCTGGTTTATGGTTGAATTTAGCCAGGATAGAACATGACCTGTCATGCGAATTATTTTCAGCTGTCTTAAACATTGTGATTTTCCTTGTCATAATTTGCAGGTAGTTCGGATAATTTCTTGGTCTCAAAATGATCAGAATCCATTGTGTCCTTACTGGTATATTTCTTGAATTGGAATCTTGAAGAATGCCCAATAACTAGAACTACTACTGTGGTGCCTACTCTTGTGAGCAATTGCACTTATGTCAGAAGCACCATTGAAGTTGGGAGTTTTATAGTGGCAACAAATTTAAGGTGGATTCAAAAAAAAAAAGACAGGTTTTAAATGGCTGCAATGGTATGAAAATGTAGGATAGTCTGAAATGTTTGGATCATCTGATCCAGAATATATCTGAGTTTGTCTGTATTTGCATTGTCTCTGCCTGAACTACCCAGGATCAGTTCACGTGGTGTAGTCTGCATGGTCAAGGTCTTTTGAGTGCTTTAGTCTACATTGCTTCTGGCTTCCACTCAAATACGCCCTCATGATACTTCCCTCTTGACTCTGAAGTTGTAAAAGAAACTACTCTGGGGTCATTAATTCCTCAGTGCTCTCTGAATGAGATTAGATAAACCAGTAGCAATAGATAGTGTGGGTTTCAGCAAGCAGCAGCAAACTGAGGTGGGAACTATGCAACTTCATCTACACTCCCAACCAGGCAGTTGTCAGAGATACTCGAACACTGGAGAATGCAGCAGGCTGTAGAAATTACAGTTACAGTAATTTTCCTCTTTTGAAGTTTAGTCCTTTAAAAGCCATTTAACTTGTTAGATTAATTTTTCCCAGCATATCAAAGAAAATAAATGCTTGGGTGAGTCCAGTGGGACACCACCCTTAGTAACTTTTAGAAGCAGGTAGTTTGCTTTGCCTGCTGTTAGTGAGTAAAGCTATCAGTAGAAAGGCCCCTGCTGGCTTGAGCGCTGGGTGGTTTCTCCTGTCATGGATACAAAACTGTATCACAGGGACATCATTAGGAGAATCAGGGAAGGACATCAGTTTTATTACTTTTAGTATCACTTCTTTCCATTTCTTCTTGAGTCCTGAGGAAGGATGGCAGAAACTCACTGCCTTAATGTATATGCCTACAAATGCTGTGTGTGACCATAAAATTTTCTCACCTCTTTATAAACCAGATGCTTGTTTCTAAGAGTGCCTATTATTGCATATTATAAAGGATGGTTTTACACCTGAGCAGAGAAATAAAATCACTTTTCTATTTTAAATCTTCCTGGCTTAAGCTCCTCATAGGACAATCTGCTCTTATTAGGAAACAAAACTGAGTAATTTTAAAGCAATCCTCTGCATGGTTCATCTTTGTACTATTCACTGGCAAGCAGTAATCTCTGTTTCTCTATGGGCTTCCAAAATCCTCTACAGGAAATGTCAACTGTGAAGAAACGAAGATGGGAGTTTCCCCCTGCTCTGATACTGAAAAAGCGTTATTCTAGTGATTGTAGAGAGAGAGAAGATATGTCAAGATTACATTAACATCACCCATAGCTACCATCTTCCTCGGCTGGTTCTGGCCTCTGCCTTGGAAAAATACAAATGTCTCCTTGCACCGGAGACTTCTGAGATGTCCTTTCTTCACTGACAGTATTATGTTTCAAGCAAATTTCTCTCCTTGTGATTTCTGACCAACATATACATCTAAAAGAGGAGATAAAACCACCTACATTTTGCCCCCAAATTGACAATTTCAATTTTTCTCTCTCAGTTTTAATAGGAAGTTATTTCCTAGGGAAAGAACTACACCAGAATAATTTCCTACATGGATGTTCCTACTCTAGAACAAGAATAATTTTTTCCAGTGTACTTTAATCCCTCTTAAATATTACTGTTTTTTCTCCAGAGGAACTTCTGTCTATAGACAATCCTTTCACTGAGACCAGAGACTATCCTTTTAGCATAACAAAGAAGAAATTGATAGTATTATTCTTCAACACTCTTTTCTCTGCAGTCCCTTATACCATTTCATTCATACTCTGAAAATTTCCAAGTGTGATATATCATTGACCTTAAATCAAGGAACACTGAAGACTGTTCTGAACCACCAGTTAAGTCCAAGACGATGTGCAAGTACGCTGTGAAATACTGTGACTTCATTGCCATATGAAAATGTCTAGTACCTCTTCTCAGACTAATCCAAATTCAACTGAAGTTAGAAATGAATTCAAGGATTGCCACTTACAGTGTAATGGCTCTGTTCTTGCTCTTAAAAGTAGATTCCACACTCTGACAGTGCATTTGCAAGAGCATTCTAAGATTGTGATAAAATACAAACAGACACTGGCTTATGAACTCAGTAATAAATGTTTTTTCAAAACAATCATCAGAACAAACTAAGGATAAGTGCACTCTTCGTTGGCCTGAAGTGACAAACTCACGAAGTGTGTGAAAATCAAAGGATGGGAAAGTGTGTGAGGCCAAAATCATCTTCTGCTATAAACTTTGCATCCATGCAGAACCTGTAGCATCAGAGGCTGGAGCCTCTATGTGAAATAGCTTTATAAGAATTCTGATGGTTAACTCAGAACAAAATCCTGGATAGCTTTAAATGACAATGCAAGGTACAGGGTATCAGTAAATTACTGATCTGTTGATTCCTCACTGCATGCTCAGTATTCCCATGCACTGAGCACCTGAGCTTCTGTCAGCAGAGAAACTAAAGGCACTCAGCATTTAGAGGAGTGCTTGTGCTTGACTGTGTCAAAGAGGAGAGCTAATGTTTATTAACAGAGTAATGAACTTAATTTATGCTTTGGTTTTGGAAATAAATGGTATTGTGTTTTCCAGAAACAGTGTCGTCTCCCCTGTCATTGATGTCATAGACTGGAAGACCTTTCAGTACTATCACTCCATGGGCCTGCATCGAGGTGTTTTTGACTGGAAATTAGATTTTCATTGGGAACCAGTGCCAGAGCATGAAGAGAAGGTACGACAGTCTCCCATCAGCCCTATCAGGTAACAGTCCATCAGACAATGTGTCTTGCTCAGCTCAGCAGCAAAACTGTACATTTTGGGTCATGATGGGTCATCTTCCAGCTAACAGAGAGGTGTGGTTACTTGCACATGCTCAGTTATTAATTCTGAAGGGATAGGAAGGGTTTTGTGCTGTTTGTTTTGGCCTTTAGTAATCATTCTAACTAGATTTGCAGTCATGCTTTCAATGTGACAAATACTTTCCACACATCGACACAACTAGTGTACAACCTGACCAGACAAAGTGTGGAGGTTTGTAGGGAAAGCAAAAGACAGGTCATACAGAGTTAAAAGAGATGTCTTAGTCATGATCTGTTTGTCTCTTGTTTTGGATGTACATGTGTACACTGTTCTGAGTCTTATTGGACAATCCAGGTCTTAGCTCCTTTCCCCACGCAAATCCTAGAATTAGACTCCAGTTGTTCTTTATTTTGGTTCAATAATCAATTAATTTGAGCTTATATGAAGCAGTACTCAATCATTTTGTAACACTGTCTCTACGGAAATGGTGGAATTTTCACCCTTGCGTAATCCCTTATCCAAAACTCAAGGTGTTCACTTCCAAACTGTTTTCTACACAGGAGTCCTGCAGTAGCTGGTGCAGTGGTGGCCATGGATCGACATTACTTCCAAAATACTGGAGCTTATGATTCTGACATGACCATGTGGGGAGCAGAAAACCTGGAACTATCTATTAGGGTAAGGACCTTAATTAAAACATCAAGCTGTGATAACTATTGCAATTTTAAGGAACCTAAGTGAAAAGGCAAGAAGATATTTGTAAAAAAAAGTGCAGAACGTGTTGGGTTATGGAGACCACAACCTTCCCTGCAGAAATCTATCCCCACGCTCCACAGCCTGTCAGGACTATACAAGAACATGCAGCTGCTGTGAGTTAGGAGCATTATGTTAGGAGAAGGAAGTTTTGCTGGCTATCACTATCTGCCTGAGGCCTGAGTCACTGCTTTTGGCACCCTCTGAAAGCTGCCTCTTCTATTCTGGCATGTTAACATGCAACAAAGGGAGAGTAGCTTTATTTCTTTGCCAACCTGTAGTTTTAATAGCAAATTGTTTATATTAAATCCTTTGCATTGATTTTTGCAGAATACAAAGAGTAACTGATACTAAAAAGCAATGAAAATTGCAGGCACAAAGTCTTTAATGTCCCAGACAAGAGAAGGTGTGCACCCAGATCTCTCCATTACTCTGCACTGTTTGTGCACAGAAGGTGTGCACATATAAATAGCCATACTGGGTCAAATTAGAGGTCTGAATGCCCAGTGTCTTCTCTGTGCCTGTGGGGAACAATGTATGAAGAAGCATATAATAATGCTCCTGCTGTTTCCAGGATTTCCTGAGGCAGAGTCTAGAGGAAAGGAGCTTCTCCGTTTCAGATAAAAGTAATTAAAATAAGGTAATCTCTTTCTGTGCTTTCACCTGTGTTTCAGACCTGGCTCTGTGGTGGCTCTGTAGAAATTATCCCTTGCTCCCGAGTTGGGCACGTCTATCGAAATCACTTCCCCCGTGCTTTCTCCTATGAAGAAGCCATTGTGAGGAACAAAATCCGAATAGCAGAGACCTGGCTGGGCTCATTTAAAGAGAACTTCTACAAGCATGACACTGTGGCTTTCTTAATCAGCAAGGTAAAGACATCTGTACAGGTTTGTTTCTGAGGTTTGTGTTGAGATAGGTGAAGGGAGAGGAATAGGAATGAGGGTGTCTGTATGCAGTCAGATGCAGTGGATAGTCTTTTTATTAAACCTTCCTGTGAAAGAGCTGTCAGATCAGGAAAGGGAGAGAGAAACTTGTGCCTAAGTTCAGCCTTGTGCTGAAGTTACCAAACCTTGTGGAGCATGACCTCTTCTCCAAATGACTCCTTCTTCAGCTTCCCCAACAAGCTGTGGTTTGTTTTTTCACTGATATTATATGGAGGGTTGTGGTGCATCTGAAGTGGAAGCGTGCAGCACTGTGTGCTCAAAGGACACTCCTAGAGGGTTCATTACTGGAGGAATTCCTCATAGGGTTCCTGAGGATATTCAGTATTATTCACAGGCATGTGGCAAATTGCAATGTCTCTCCTACTGGAAGGGAATATATCTGAGTGGTCTAGTGACAAAAAAAGCATGTTTTTTTCCTGAACTGACATATCCAGAAGTAACTGAACTGAGAAAGTCAGATTTCAACACACCCCTATTTACAAGTTACATTTTCATTAGAAGCATCACACAGACATCTGACTAGACATTCCTCCAGGAATTTGGATTCCTAGCTGCCTGTAAGCTAGGACAGGCTTGCAGCCAGGTGTGTAGTGTACCCCTGGCATGCAGCTACACTTGAACCAGCTGCAGGTTACACACGATCCAATAACTACAGAATGGCCACGCTTGTTTTTAAGCCACTGTACAGATCAGGGGTGGTCAAGGAACTGTATATCCCTTGTATTACAAACCAGTGGATGTTTGTTTATTGAGAGTCTTGCAGCTGTGGGGAATGTTGTTGGTGTAGTTAATGTTGTTAATAATGTTAATGTTGCTGCAGTTCTCATGAATTCTCTGGCTCCAGTACCATATCTTGTAATCATATCCTTCCTACAAGGCAGTGGACAAACTTGTGAGCAGTTTTGAATGAAAATGTATCATTCATTTTCCTTTTCATTTAACAATGCCGTTCTTTTAAGGAGAAAAAGATTCACTGAAAGCGTTTAGGCAGAGCATGTGTAGGTGCTGTGCAAAGTTTCCCATTCATATTTGCTCCTGCATTTCGAAGAACCATAGAATCAGGGAATGGTTTGGGTTGGAAGGGACCTTAAAGATCATCTAATTCCACCCCCCCTGCCATGGGCAGGGATGCCATTCACTAGATCAGGTTGCTCGGGGCCCCATCCAGCCTGGCCCTGAACACTTCCAGGGATGGGGCATCCACAGCTTCTCTAGGCAACTGGTTCCAGTGCCCCTCCACCCTCTGAGTAAAGAATTTCTTCCTAATAACTAATCTAGACCTGTTCTCTTTCAGTTTAAAACCACTGCTCCTTTTCATAAGCCCCCTTTAAGTACTGGAAGGCTGCTCTAAATTCTCCCTGAAGCCTTCACTTCAGTTTCATTGGGTGATCCTCAGCTTGCTCTTCTCTTATAGGGGGTGGCACTTCATTCCCGTTCCCCACTCACTCAGTGGATCAGAGTCTTGAGAGAATGGAGAGCCTGACTGCCAACAAAGAATGAGGAATATAACTCATTGAGTACCTCAGCCGTCTCCATATCAGTCACCACCAGTTCATTCTTCTTGGTTGTCAGCAGGGGGGAAGGGAGGGGGTACACTCTCCTTGTCCTTTCTTTTCTGACCTATGTACTTACAGAATCCCTTCTTGTGATTCTTCATGTCCCTTGCCAAGTCCTGTTCCAGCTTTGCCTTGGCTTTCCTGACCCCATCCCTACACATTTGAACCATATCCCTTTACTTTCCTCCAGGTCACCTGTCCCTGCTTTCACTGTCTGCATTTCTTTCTTACTCCTCAGCTTGAAGAGCAGACCCTTGCTCAGCCATGCCAGTTTTTGGCCTGCCTTACTCGATTTCCTACACACTGGAATAGAGAGCTCTTGCACTGTACAGAAAATAGCTCTAAAGAGCTGCCAGCTCTGGTCAGCACCTCTGCCCTTAAGGACAGTTTCCCAGGGGATCTCCTTCACCAGCTCCTTAAAGAGCTGGAAGTTTGCTCTTGCAAAGTTCAGGGTCTTGACTTTGCTCCTCACCAGGCTCACACTCCTTGAGATCACAAACTCAACAAGGGCTTGGTCACTACAGCCCAGGCTGCCCCCAATCCTGGTGGCTTTAATGATCTCATCCGTGCTGGCGAGCACCACCGGCTCCAGTAATGCCTCAGTCCTGCATGCCTCAGTCAGTCTGGGCTGGCTGTCACCCAGGAAAGCCAGATCCAGCAAGAGCTGCATTATGGTGGGGAGAGGAAAAGGGCTGTGACTTCTCTCTTGTCACCTAGTCTGACCTCCTTATGCTCCACCAGTGGATCTGCCTCTCTCTCCAGTCAGCTGGCTAATTGTAGAGTCTGAGACTATTGTGTTTGCCTTTTTACTCGATTTTCACATCATTTTAAAAGATCTTACCTGCTTGTCTGTGTTAGAGGTTTGAACTCCACTGGCCAGGAGCTTGTCAATTGACTCACAAAGGGTTATAGCCACTAGACCAAGCCTTTTAAAATGGGCAGTGAGGTCTTTAAACCATTTAATAATTCCCTGAAGGTTTTTCTTGTCAGCCCAGAAGCAATTGTCTCTACTAAAAACTCCAGTCACCAATGATACATTTTGCTAGCTATAAGCAGCATGACCTTTTGCCTGAGTTTATTCTAGCCAGAATAGCTTCAGTACTTCTGAGTATGATGCTCCCTCCAATGATCAATTTAATGATCTCTGAGTGCAGAATACCATAACATAAATGGCCCTTTCTGTGCGTTCCTTTCTTCCACAGCCGACGTTTTCAGCCTGTCAGTGCAGCGAGATGTTATTCAAAAGGCACAAGCAAGCAAGGACATTATTGCCACTCAGCTGCAATTCCCTCCGGGGATTTATTGAGCTGAGAAGGTGAGCAGAGCCACCTATGGGCACTATAGAATTCTCTGTGAGCCTTCCCCACCAGCACTGCTCACCGCAGAAAACAAGCAGTGACCCCCATTTAGGTGGCTTTATAACACTTCTTGGTTTATGGTCTGAATCACGTCTTGCACAGGATGCCCATGGTATGAGCATTAAACAGATGAATGAGGCTCTTCCCAGCTCTCTACTACTTCAGCCACCAGCTCTCTTGCTCCTTTTCTTGTGTCGTTCGCATATTTAATTTACAAGCAGTTTCCTTTCAGGTTGGTTTACAGGGAAAATTACTTTCTTTACATTATTTACACCATTTATTTGGCATCAAATGCAGACTGTAACTAGTATGACAAAATGAGATTTACTGCCATTGCCTTCTTCAGCCAAAGCAGAGTCTCATGAGAAACATCTCTTTTTAGGGGAAGCATTTTACTTCTCTCTTTCCCTTTTCCAGGAAAACCTCTAGAGGACAGGTTTGTGTGGTGCAGAACTGCTAAACTTTGTTGTTATGGTTATTGAATCTAAGACTGACACTGAAGTATGAGGTTCTCTTTAACGTATTCCCACTGTTGAGCTCTGCCTGTGGAGTTTACAAGGGCTGGCAAACAGTGCCACATGGAATGACTGATCCCTGCCTTTAGAGAATGATACGCCACCTTTGATCTCCAAGGCCCTTCATTTGTCAGTGTTTTCCATGCTGCAAAGTCCTTTTCCTTCTTTCTCATGGATACAGAGAAATATCTGGTCTGAGAAAAAGTTCTTTATGGGCAATTCTCCGCTTAAATTGCCAATTTTAATTTTTGACAAAGAAATCCAGACCAGTTTCCTGGAATCCCATCCCAAACTGCATTTTTAAAAAGTAGAAACATGAAGCGGGGAGATCTACTGCTGGCAAGAAAGCAGAGAGAGACTTTTAAGGGTTGTTAGATGTTTTTAATATTTGGGCACTGAGAGATTTAGAAAAGCGTTTCGTGTGGTTTTGAAACTGAGGAATTAGACACATAAGTGCTTAGAGGTTTTGAGATCCCCGTTAGTCATCTTTAGTGCTAAATACCCTCAAATATTCAGACTGTCAGTGCTTTGCAGCGTGCAGATGCCTGTAGCTGCACCAAGGGTTGAAGGCATTTGTCTTTTTT
The DNA here is from genome assembly GCA_013398015.1 of Oreocharis arfaki. Taxonomy (NCBI): domain Eukaryota; kingdom Metazoa; phylum Chordata; class Aves; order Passeriformes; family Paramythiidae; genus Oreocharis; species Oreocharis arfaki. The sequence goes on from VZRR01001603.1 coordinate 144,543, forward strand.
CATAACAGAGTTATGAAAAAGTAGTAGTTTCCTGCTACCAGGAAAGCTGAGAGTTGATATTGTGTCTTTATAATTCAAGAAAACAGAGAAATCTTAGGAAAGGTTTTATGCATTTATAGCTGCAAAACACCTTTGTTCATTAGATTTAGTAACTGTCAGATAATAGACAGATAATAGGTGATGGACTATATTTTGGGCTAAATTCTGTCATCACTTATTCCCTCTGATCACAGAGGACTGATAGTAACTGGGTAATTTGGGCTGTTAAAGGCCAGGAAATTGAGTTTTTTTCAGGGGGAAAATTCTATACTAAATGGCAATCTAATACAATCCCCCTGAATTTCAGAGCAGCAAGTATCCAACTTGGTCCTGGCTTTTTAAAATAAAAATATGACAAAGACTGACTTACCTTGCAGTATAATAATGATAATTTTTAGAGGAAATACTTATTTTCACAATGTATGCTGCTTCTGAAACACTTCTGTCGTAATGCCAGCCTTTGGCTGTTTTAGCACAAAGTTTGAGGAAGGCTATAGCTGAACCTCCCCCTTTGCATACTCATAAGAGATATGTATCGATAATTATAATATTCAAGATAGAAAAGTTGGTAGAAATAATTCCTGTGTAGTCATTTCTGCTCCTGGCATCTCTAACACAAACACACCAGTAACTTTGTTGCCCTTATGCTTTCTCCCTTTCCCCATAAAGGCAGAGAAGCCAGACTGCAGCGAGCGCCTTCAGCTCCAGAAGAGACTGGGCTGTAGAAATTTCCAGTGGTTTGTATCAAATGTGTACCCTGAACTCTCCCAACCTGGAGACACAGCAAGATTCTCTGGCAAGGTAAGAGAAAACACACTATAAGGAATGATGGGGGTTTTTGCATTGTTTAAGTGACACTCCAGTGTCACTTCCATGTCCTGAGTGCTTGGTCCAAACAGGCAATGCAGCCAGGGTAGGGGGAGAAAGAAAAAGACAAAGAGCTGGCCCAAATTCTCACATAAATGTTGAAAACCAGCCGAGAACTGAACCCAGAGTGTCTGACTCAGTGCAGTGTCACAGCTCAGAGGATCCTAACTTTAGCTTCTTTAGGTGTCATTAGTAAAGGAAAAGAACTGTGTTGCCTCCTGCAGATGGCAACAGCAACAGCAGCTGAGATAGCTCTGTGCTGACCCATGTGCACAAAGAGAAAAAAGCATTTCTTCAGTCCTGCACTTCCCCAAGGACAGAAGTGATAGCAACAACAGTTCCCTGGCTGACTGTGTACAGGACAAAATATTCTTAATGTCTGGGGCTTTTTTAAAACACATAGTTGATAATTATAGTTCATTAAATATTAATTTTTCCCCAGCAGTCTTACTGGAAGGGAGTTTCCCCCAACAAGGCAACAAGGTCTACTAATTAATTCACACTCTTCTATCTGTAGCCAGATTTTACTGTGTGCTTTTACTATTTTATCTGTTCTTTATTTTCAAAGTAATTTGAGATAAGTGTAAGAACTGAGTGTGCATCACAGGAATTGTCAGATGTTCCTTTTCTTCTGGAATATCTTGTGTTTTTTCTGACTACAGTGTCCAGTTTAAGTGCAATTTTCCACCAGCATAAAAATTTTGATAGCTTTCTTTTAATTATCGTAATAGTCAAACCCAGAAGTGGATCTCTCTAATTTAAACAAAACTCACTGGGTAACACTGACCCTTGGTGAAATTCTGTCTTTTATATCACATCAGTTTGCAAGATCAATATGCAAGATGAAGTCTGAAAGAAAAAAATATAGTTCCTGATTTATGAACAAAATCATGTATCGTGAAGGGATACAATCACAAAACTGTTAGCTGAAGGATATTGTTTGTATCCAATTGTGATTTATTTCAGTATAAACTTTTACTTGCAGCTCTACAGTACTGGTGTTGGCTTCTGTGCAGATTACAGACCTGGAAGAGCCACTGCAGAAGGCTCTATTGAACTCTCCCCTTGCAGTGACAGCCTCACCCAGGTAACGCATACTTTGAGTACACAGGCACTGTGTCAGATCTAGGCAGCCATGCAGAAGACAGGCACTCCAACATGTAAGTGGCTGGGTTGACACTAGTGGAAATACTGGCGTGTTCAAAATTGGGCATGTGCTAAGGCAACGATGCCTACTCTTCTACAGCTGAGTGTCACTTGAAAAATGCCTATGTCCCATGTGTCACTGAGGCAGATACCCACACTTTGCTCCAGAAGACATCATCAAGTGCTTATTTGTTTAGTATATTTGGTAGTGTCTAGGGAACAGAAAGCCTGTGAGCAAAACGTATGTAACAGTTCCAGAATATTGGGGATGGGTTTCCCCATTAGTGACTAAATCTGAAGATTAATGCCTAAACTGCAGTCTAAGGCAGGAGGTAAATTCATGTAGACTCCCAAGCTGGCATTAGTTTAGCAAGTTCATGCAATAAGAGAAGCCAAACCAGTACAGACTAGATGCAGGTATTTACTCCAAGTCCCAAGCAAGTTTTATCTGAGCTCAGGATAAGCTGCAGGCACATTTCAAACTGCAGCGTGTGAAGACACTCTCAGAAACACCCCTCTGTTCAAATATTTATTAAACTGGAAAATTTTATGATAGGGTGGGTTTGCATTATACATAATCATAGTTCACAAAGCCTTTCCTTAGGTAAATAGTTATGCCAGAATTAGCTGGCAGGGGGGATTGCTTTGAAGGGTCAAGGCTGCTGGGTCTCTGTCACTCATGTTTGGGTTGCACCTTAACAAACATGTACAGGAAAATGTCTTTAGAATTAGCATTTAAAAATGAACTGATATGTCCATCCATCATTGTACAAACAAACCCTTCCTTTTCCAGCACTTTGAATATAACAGCATGAAGGAAATCCGGCTTGGTTCTGCTCCGCTGCTTTGCTTTGATGTCAGACACGGGAAGGTTATCCCTCAAAACTGTACAAAGGAGACAGACAACAGCAACCAGCACTGGGATGTCCAGGAGGTCAGTAGTGGCTCTGCCATGGGGGAAAGGCAGCTGATGGTGACTGTGGGATCACTGGGTGATTTCGGGATTTGTGTGCGAGGAAGGAATGAGGTATTTGAAGGGCAAGTTTCACTTCTGTACGTTTTTCACCCAGAAAAATTAGGATGTCTCTTGCCCATTTACACTGTCTACGTGAAATACATTTGGTTTAGAAATACAAACTACAGAAATCCTACCTAAATTCCTATGTCTTTGTTTCAACTGTTCATCTTACTGGCCTTACAGGAATAGAATCAGAATCAGGGGTTGTGAAAATAAGAGCAGGGCAAACCCTTTCCCATTTCTTACGGATTGAGGAGGGGTTTGGAAATCTTGACCCCTCCCAAATGACAGCCCTTTGTGGAGCTCTTAATGGGAAACATTAAATTTTCTCCTGCAGTGAACAGAATTCACTGTTTTTCAGTGAACTTCACCCAGCAGAGCAGGAACTTCTCAGCAAGACTGAAAAATGTCATGCTCTGGGACAGCCTAGGAAAATAGCAGTTACTGTAGTTGTAGGGATGCAGCTGTTCCTCTGGAACTGTTCCTCTGGTACAGTTCCTACTGTAATTTGGTTTGATTACTAAGGGTAGCACTGGTCCTTATGAAATGTTGTGGCCTGTAGTACTGAGGTTGATGCTGATGACAACCTGTAGCCATAGGAAAAAAATAGTGGTGGAAAAGAATTCTGCACACACCACTCCTGTTAGCTTCAAAAGGAACTACGAATATTCACCACGCTCTGGGCAGAAAGCTAAATCCAGTCATCGTGTTTGGAATATTGCTTAAAAAAATTTTGAACAACCAGTCATTACTGGTGATATACTGTATATAAATTTTCTAAAACATGGCCTAGCTTTTACTGTAAATCCCTCATTTTTAATTTGTTCTTTCTTTCCCTTCTTCTTTCATGATGTAGAATGGAATGATTGTCCATGTCCTTTCTGGCAAGTGCATAGAGGCAGCAAAGAGTGAAGACAAGAAGGACTTGTTTTTGTGTGCATGTAACAAGAATGCAAATCAGGTGTGGCAATTTGAACGTTCCCATGGGCTACGTCACAGATGACTGACAGGTCTCTGCAGAGGTCAAGTCTCCAAAGTTTAACATTACTTTTGCTTGGGACTTAAGACGCATTTCCTGCAAGGACAAGAAAGATGTTTGTGTTTGCTGTAGCATGCAGGGAAGTCAGGAGTGTCTCTCGTTTGAAAGCCTGGCTCCTGGGTAATCCAGCTCTAGCTATAATTTCTATTTTTTCTGTGAAGCAGGGAATAGAGAGACTGTGAGAATCAATAAATTCTCAACTCTGCTATTGCAAAAGGCAGTTAAGTTTGCCCTTTGAAGGAAACATGGAAACTTGGCTGCCAGACAGCTTGTCTTCAGCATACTCTGTGACTTCTGAGGATACAGGAAAAAAAGTGAGACTTTTGAAGCTGTAAGAAGCCGCCAGCCATACCAGGACAGAAGTTTATCCTTGTTTTACAGTGCTCTCAACTCATATAAAACAAAATAGGTTTTGTATGTATAAAAGTACGAGATGTTTCCACATGTAATAGCAAAAATTTTGTTTTCCAATTAGATTGAGCCAAATTTCTACTCTCTGTGAGATTACACAGAGCATAAATTAACAGTTAATTAGGCACTAAATGCTCTAATTGACTTGAAATACTAACAGCCCTCAGTGTTTGGCACACCCTTCCTTAAATCCTTGTCCACAGTCTAATTTAGATGGGAAAATGAGACTGAAATATGAACAACTTTTTTTGTTGTTGTTCTAATTATATTTAAGGACAACTCCTGAAGAAACTTTTGTGGTAGTTAAAGAGGGTAACAACTTCTCTGCTTCTTTGGGAATAGAAGGAATCAGCAGCATCCATTTGCTCTGTAAAGCCATGGGATGAGCTTATTATTATTATTATTACTACTGTTATTATTACAGTAACAAAAGTGCTGGCTGAAAACAGCAAGTGAAGGGAAACAGCCAGTTTCAACAGTGGCTACCCAGGAAGAAAATACTGGTTTGCTTCCATTTGCTTACATCCTAAGTCTTTCAAGCTGTCAGTTTTAGCCAGGAAGATTGTGTAGACTCTTGCTCTCGTGGGTCTTCAAGATGATCCTGAAAAGACCAAATTTTCTAAAGAAGCTTTTTTAGAGCCTCCATTGCTGCTGACCTGCTGTCTTTCGAAGGAGTGAATGAGACTTGAGGTTAAGTAACAAGAATGGTCTCACATAGCATGCACTAGCCAAGCAAACTTCCACTTCAGTATCTCATTAGGGTACTGGGTATTTTGAAGATAAAATAAATGACTACAACACTTTCCAAGAGCCTGCTAAGACAGAAGAACAAAGATTTGGGAGTCTTCCCACATCAGCACCACATCTGATTTATAGTATAAATCAGTCATAATCCTATGTATATATTAAAGGGGAAGGGTATCATTAATGAAACTCTCTTTGGTTCTGAATTCTTTTCAAGACACAGAAAATTGTGGGGGTTTTTAAATGTACAGCACATTATTTAAACTTTAGAGAAAGGAAGGAGTAACAGAATATTCTGCTCAGAGCCTTCCTTTACTACTCTTCCTTTACTTCCTTTACTACTCTTAGTAAATCATAATAAATTGGTATCAAGCATATAAAATTGGCTACAACAGAAGACACGAAGAGCATTCTGTGTTGTGTTGTCCAAAACATTTCCCAGTGTCTAGCTGTCTGTCTACTTTGAGTGCTACAGATTCTACACTGTGTTTGGGCATCACTCCAATCATCTTGATTACCACTTATTCTTTCTTTAATAGCATCAGAATCTATTACTACTTCTGCTGTGTCATTTAAAATTCCCTGTGACATTCTGGAAAATGCTTTAATTTCCAGCTGAGTGGATGGTAGAAACCTCTTCCAGAACATCAAGTGATCCCTGACCATTGCCCAAATCTAGGGTGAGAAAAGAGAATTTTTTTAATTGCGTAAAAGCTGAGTAAAGTACTTTTTTTAATGACATGTGATTCCTTTATTTTAAATTATAAGTATACCAGATTTTTAAATTATGTATTATTTATTATATTTTGGACACTACACTGGGAATATAATTCCTTCAGAATTTAGGTAAATGTTAAAAAAATGTGTATACAAATATGGTAATTGAACACAAGTGATATTTATCACAAAGAAAAATGAAAATATTTTTGGTTTAGAGGGGAAATGTTTGGAATTAAATTTCAGAGACACGGACATCTTCATTAATACTACTTTTAAACATAATGATAAAAACCTAGAAAGTAAGGTTTGCTGTAGATATATGTACAATACAAAAATATGTTACCTAATACCTCTTCAAAAAATAAAATTAAAATATATGGTGCAGTACCATTTAGAAAATAACTGTTAATACGCTTGTTTCACTTAGTAACAGAGTAAATGTGTGTTTGGTTTCCAAGGGAACTAAATTCCAGAGCATGGGCCAGAAGGCAGCTACAAGGTGGTCTAGGAGGTCTCTGTACCAAGGCAGCCAGGGCACATGGATTGTGGAGCACACTTCCCTCTAATATAACTTACTACACAAAAATTGTAAAAAACAAAGGGAAAGCATCTATCCCTGTTTTTTCCTAGTTTTTATCCTATATGCCTTTTAAATGAATTGGTTGCTTGTCCCAATACTGTTTCCTCATTGTGGTCGTTTAGACTTTGCCCCTGTGGTTAGATCCATCAGCTAAACTCTTCTCCTCATGTAACTGGGCTCAACAAAGAGTGGTGGCTAAGGATGCTGGTATGTTTTCCTCATTTTTATCCATCTTTCATGCAATACTAGCAGACAATGATGCTTTGACCACCAGAAAACATGGAATTACTTTCAGTTTTGTATTTAGACAAGGTCAACATTTCAGGTTCCGCTAATTCCCAGTGACAGGAGAGAAATGTAAGGACAAAATGTTTCATGCAAGAATGAAGCAGTTTAAACTTTGAAGGCCTCCAAAGCAGAGCCTCAGGCAAGAGCAAAGGAATTCCAGCATAACACGAATAAGTATCTTGTAGTGTAACTCCACCTGTTTCTTTAAATTTTGCAACCCAGGCACAGTGAGTGCTTTGAGCCAAACCCACCCATGAAGCTGAGCTAAAAGGTCAGATTCAAGAACAGGTCACCTTTCGGTTGACAGCGCTTGCTAAACAGCCTGGTTTATTCCTCTCCCAGCTCATGGTAAATGGAAGAAAATAAAGACTTGAAATATTATTCAAAGTATTTTAAACTGAGCCCCAGTTGACGCAGTCGATGTTGGCCCTGGGGTTGGCCATTGGGGTTTGTCCTGTTTGGTGAGGGGCCATCACTGACACAGAGAAACAATGGCAGCATTTCTCTCCATGTGTTAACCTGAAGTCTGAACGGGGAAGGAAGGTTTATCAACCTTCATGCTAAATCCTGTAGCACAGAAACGTTGAGGGTATCTCTCAGTCCACGTGTAAGTGCTTCCAGGTCCTCCCTTGGAGATGTTCATTGAGCTGTAATACTGTCTGCTGATTAAAATGCAATAGCTTCCATTACTGATCTCCTCAGGAAGGAATGGAGCTATGTTCAGACATCCAAGACAAGAGCAGTAACAGCCTAGGTTTCCATAACAGCTGGAAGGTGACATGTAAGTGAGAGCTTTCAGATTCTGACTTTGTATCTCATTTTATCTCCAGCAGTTTGATTGAAATTGCAAACATATTGGATGAGAGTAAAAAGGAAGTGTTTTGCAAACAGGTAACATGTTTTTAAGTTCATATTTTTAAGCTATGCAAACTGCACGTGTCTGCCCTGAATAAAGTGTATCAGTGCACAGAGAAATGTATTTTTATTTCCTTCATTGTGTTATGATTTGTTAATGCCTCGTTTTCCTCACGCTGCAGCACAGCTAGTCTGCAAAAAACCCAGTCGGAAAGTGGTAATGGCAATACCCTCATTCAGCCATCACCTGACACAGAAATGTACAGGAGGACTTGCCCCTGCCAGCATCTTAGAGGGGGCTTGATTTTGCAGACTTTTGCTATAATTTCCACTGGTTTCACTAGAAAGGTCTGAATAAAGACTCCAAATGTAGAGTCCTGGAAAGCATGAACTCTGGCATGCCCTTCAGGCAGCTCACAGCTGCTTATTCACCAGGTGGTTTGGAAGGATGTTTTGGAAAAACAATCTGGCTATGTGACTTGAGATAGCAGCCATAGTGGTTTTGCTATCTTCCTAGCTGCTAATTTTTTTTTTTTTTTTATATTAGCTATCAGTCTTGGGGATTATTATGCTTTAGACACATGAAACAGGATTCACCTCTGTGATTCACCTCTGAATAGTAGTCACAACTGAGGTAGTTGTCTAAGTTTCTTCTACTGGTGAGCAGAGAACACTTCCAGAGGCAACCAATGGCAAGTATTTAACCAATATGGGTAAATCACTATCTAGAAATGCTTGCTTTCTCTACTGATTAGGGAGGAATTCTTGATGATTAATTAAGATGTCATGTATAAATCTGAAACTGGAGGTAAGTGAAAGGAAAATAATCCCAAAGGGTACCTAGGCTAAAATCCCTTCCAGGAGCCCAACCCCAGTGCCCAGCTCTTCCAATTCCCCCAAGATCTGGCTTTAGGCACAGAGATGACAGCCAAGAACAAACTTGCTACCATCTGCAGTTTTCTCAAATGAGTTAAATCCAACAGCACACTTTTCCAAGACAGCTTCTTTGTTCACAAACTGAGAGACCCCACTGTGTAGGATGCTGTGTTACAGCATGATCTGGTCCCAAAGGAATAAGAATTTAAATTTTCAGAAGTGTCTCTATAATATTTTGAAGATGTTGACTCTAGTATTAATAATAAATCTTCTACATCTTTCTGCTGAGTAGGCTGGAAAGCTGCAGCAGAATTTCACAACGCAGAACTGATACAGGTGCCAGGATTGTTTGCAAGGTTCTTCTGAGCTTGAACCTAAGTCACAGACAGACCAGCCTAAGTGAGGGCTGAATGCATTATTCAGTTTCTAAGCAGCTGCACAATGACCTTTCTTAGAGTCCGTGACCTTTGGCCATACTATCATGATATTCATTTACACCAATGGTAATTTTGTGTTATGACTTGAGAAAAAGGTGGAAGTAAGCAACTTTTTAAAAATATGCATAATGTAAAAATACTAAATATATTTTAAAATATCTAACCTATTTTGTGCAATTACTCAAAAGATTGCTCCTGCATTTATTAGTCCCTCAGTCTTACAGACTGATAACAAATAATCTAATAATGTCACTTACATTGTTATAGGCATAAATGAGCTTTGAAGGATTACACCCTTTAGTATTGTATTTTTTATGGTATTTTTTATTCGCTTCTCAATATGCTATTAGGTGAAAACTGGGGGGTTTTACAGTCTCTTTTTTATAATTTAATGTAATAATTACAAAAAAATTTAATTGCAGCTCTGAAAGAAAATCAACTGGTACTTTGATGTATCAAGAGTTCAAGATGGAGAACACCAGATATTTATATCTGAGTACAAGCCATTGGGAGGCTGCTTCTGTCAATCACCCTTTATACATCTAGTTCGGGATTACTCTACAAACCAAAAGTGGTCAAAAGCTATAGCCAAACCAAAATGTTTGATGCAAAACAGTCCTACAGAGACAACAGGTCATTGCATTACTGTCGCCTTCTTTTGCTTTCCCTCTTATTAGCACACAATTTGCCTGCTTAGAAATCAAGAGCCAAGCAGTGAACAGAATTTAATAATCCAAATATTTCAAGCGGGCAGACGCATAAAACTCATCACATCAATTGTCTTGCAGTAAATTTCTCACTGGACAAGTTGTCTTATAAACCCCTGGCTTTTTGTTGTCTTATCTGGTTTCTGTATGTGTCATACTCATCAAAAACTTACCATCTGTGGTGCCAAGAGCTGCCTTCACCTACAAATCAGTCAACAAATCACAGAGTCTGGAAGACCACTTAGTCTGGCTGAGCACTGATGCTTCCTGAGCTCATGCAGTCCAGCTGATGGATCCCTGGCTGCCATAGCAAGCTCCCAGACAGTGGCAAGAGCCATTTCTTCAGGGCAGTTTGCTGTTGATTCCTTTGTTTGCAGAAGCAAAGGAAACATTAATTTCCTAGAGCAGCAACCTGCGGTCAGTCTGTGGTGTCTGCGTAGATTCGCACACGCACAAGGCCAGGAACAGAGCCTGGTGCTGATGCTAAGGAAATAACTTTTAGTTTTACATAAACAATGAAGGGTTTCAGCTCCAGCTCCTGCTGTTGGAACAACCTTCTGCGTGCAGCCCGTGACAGAACTCTTAAGATTCTCCAGTGCCAAGAACAACTCTTAAATCAGCGACGAGAGGAAAGGGTGAAACAAAACAGGTCTTGACACTGGAAAAGAACTTGATAAGCAAAATAAGAACAATGAGACCATAATCTGCTAATCACAAGAAGATGTCCGTCTTTTCTGAAAAATATACAATTTTGGCAGTTTCATTTAAGATTAGATGTAACATGATGCTCAGACTTGGCAGATAGTGGTGATTCCATTTTGAGGAGTTTCCAAGGTTTCTGAGTTTGGTTGCAGTGTGGAACAAGACCCACCTTTTGCTCTCTGAAACAAAGCTGGGATGCTCACACAGGCAGTGATGAGAGAGGTCCCCAGGCCAGGCTGCCCGTGGCAAGGTGCTGGGTTCTGCTTCCTTGTCACCTGTCATAAGAAAGAAGCTTTTCCTCTGGGCTGTCTTGCTTTCCACACACTGGCAAATTTTGATAAAAAATTGTTTTTCTGGACTTGTACTGCCAGCTCTTGTGAACATGTCTACGACAACTACATGCTAGCAAAGACTACACACTAAGCAAAATGAGGAAGATCAATATTTGATTTTTAACAGAGAGAAAGAATAAAGAGGCAAATGGGAAAAAGTGAGTTTAATTTCAGTTCCGAAGTACACCTGTCCATTTCTTTTTATGGCACTGGAGCACTGCAGAACAACCCAACTGGGCTACTACAATAACAGCAGCCCCAAGTTTATGTTGCAAATATTGACTCCTAATGACATGCCTGTCAGGGAAAGGCTTTTCAACGTTTTCATGTGTAGAACTGAACATATTTGCTTCCTAAAGTGGGAGTAGTGAAAAAGAGAATGAGGAGGGCTCATTGAAACGACTGCCAACCTTAGCAGCAGATTGGAACCAGGTACATAAAATAAAGAATTGAGAATCTCTGATTGGCCACTTCTTTTACCAGCAGATGTTGCTGCGTTTAGTAGCAATTAATTGCAGAAAAGGTTTTGAAGGTTGTGAGGTAATTTTGTAAAAAAACATAAGTCTTTATTCTCAATCCTAGGTCTCTGTAACAGCATCAGATTTTACGTAGTTCATGTTGATGTTGTGGTGATTTAATTAAAGCAACAGCTATTGGCAGAAGCAACTTACATAAGAATGTCCTCTTTCAAACATCCCTCATTTTCACTTTGAATTAGTTACTGTGTTAGAGTGAAAAGCATGAAAACATGAATCAAAAGGCAAGAAGCCTAAAAAAAGGGAGATGTAGATGTCTATAACCATGATGTGCTATCTGAAAGACTCCAGAACATAAAGTGACCTCACGAATTTGAGAAACTCAGTGATTTTTGAGAACTCTGGATTTACAGACAACATGCCAAGGCAGAGGAACGTGACTTCTAATCTTTTGGGTCCAATTCTGATGCCTTTCCTTCAGTCTGCCTAACATTAACACTAACACATGCTGCCCCCCTCGCTGGGGGCTTCAGGGACCAGACACTCAGGTCCACCTTGTGGAAATGGTCGAGTCCCAAATGAATGGGTATGTTGTGTCTCCATTCTTTACTGTTTTTTAGGACCTCTAGTGGCAGGGAAAAAAAAGGCATTTGTAGAGAAGGTCATTTGGAAAGCTCTTAACATGAAAGCAAGTATGGGCAGTATGGCCATGAACTACAGCCAGTAAGAAATCAATGTGAAAATGCCATTTCCTTAATTAAAATTCTGGATTTTCTCCAGGAAGAGTTATCTCATCTTCTTTCTCTTTATATACAGCATTCTGTAGAAAGAATAAACTGAAACAAACCTCTCCACTCATGGAGGGAATTATGCTTTTGTGCTAACCAAGGAACATCATGGTACGCTGATTTTTTTAAAAAAAGCTCCACTTTCTCCCCTCCAGCACCCCAAAAACCATCCTACTATTCTTCTGTGCATAAGTGTCCAAATCCAGGGCTGCTACTACCCAACTCAATGAAAGACTGAAGTCTGCCAGGAAAATGTCCAAGACATAAAATACATTTATAGCTACTGGTGACTGTTATTCCATGCCTGTCAGTAATCTTTTTAGCAAACTGCTATCCTCAATTATTGATATTTCATTATGGAGTTTCAAGGTGACTCTGGATGACAGGTAAAACCCCTAATTTTCTGCATCTCAGTAGGAAGACTGATAAACATTGGAAATGCACTGCACACCATGAAAACCTGTCCCTCCAAATAATTCCCGTTTTGATTCTTGACAACAAAAAAATGTTGGTTTTTGTCTGCACCCCTTTGCCAGATCACTGCAGCTGTGCCAATACTGTTAAAAACCCCTCGCCTTTGTGGATCTAGGTCTGCCAGGCCAGTGATTCATCTCTCTGAACAGAAGAGAATGTTAAGCTGCAAAAAGGGCAAGAGCAATCTATACCTGCTCCTACACTAGATCTCATCGGTGCAATTCTATTATTAAAAATGTTTAAAACACACCTGCAAAACAAATAGCAAAATTAGTAAACCTCTTACATGTGGAAAAAGTCTACACCCATCAAGAACACAGGAGAGCCATATCCTTTTTTTTTTTCTTGGTTTTGGCAATAGAAAGACAGTCCTAATGGAGAACACAGCAAATACCAGTAGAATTGACAAGATGGAGGAGGTATTTCTCACACAGTGAGAATGTACAGGTGGTCATCTGTTCTACAGAGACCAAGATTTCTCTTTTTCTGGCTGGACACGTCAGAAAGATGCACAAATCTGTAGCTGAGGTTTTGTCCTTATTTAAGAAGCTCATCTCATTTACTATGGACAGTCTTGGAATTGTCATTTCTTGGCAGTTATGAGCAATGAATTACAATATGCTACATCTGGGGGGAAATGCTGGAAAGAATCTGCATGGTAAAGACTGGAAAGTGCAAGAATGAGCAAAAGTAAACAGTATTTCATATTGATAAAATACATTTGAGAAGTTTAAAATAATAGTCACCTCTGTTAGAAAAAAGACTATTAAAACTGAGTAGCTTCAGATTTTCTGAAAAGGCTATTTCAGGTGTGGATACAGCTCCTCAAATCTCACCAAGGTGTTTTGTTCCCGAGTTAGTGTTGGACAATTGCTCAGGAACATCAAGAACAGTGGTGGGGATCACAGCCTGACTTCATGAAGCAAGGTCACCTTATGGTGACAGAGGCTAATTCTAATCAGGCATCTTACATTTGAAGGGTATTGTAATGAAGATTGTACAGCTGCTGAGTTAAATAAGTGCACAGAGAGAATCCAACTGTAATGTAAAGAAAAAAAAGAAAACATAAAATAAGACTCATAACATCCCCTGAAAAATTAAGTTTTGGAGGAACCAAAATTACTCAATGTTGGTGTCAAGTGCCAGCCTGGGTGGCAGGATAGCACAGGGTGAGAAACACTGTGAGACTTCATATTGACTTCTTCAGAATGAAATGAATCATTTCATAACTGCTGAAATGCTTCAACTGACATGTCGGGACCAAACTCATTTTTACGAATTTAAAATTGCTTCCCCTCTCTCCTACCTATTTTTCAGTTCTGCAAGAGATAAAAAATAAACAAAATGGGAGCTGTATCTGATCAAGAGCAGTCACAGAATGTGTCTCGAGGCATTTCATATATGGCTCTGTGAGGACAATGTCATGCTCTTAGAAATCAGGGGTTTGTCTGTGCTTCTGTCCCTCCCTGAGCCATAACAGCCTCAGATGCGAACGACACCGAAATGCACTTGCTTGGTCTGGTTTTAGGGCTGATATAGTGAAGCAGCAATCAGACTGAGGCTGAAACATTTATGAGAGAGAGTCATGAAGGGCAGAAAACCCAGAAATGTATTCTTTACTGCACATGTTCTTCATTCTCTCTTCATGGGTAATTAATATAAATTCTGCTCTTCTTTTGGGTGAAGTGGATATGAAGCAACATCCCTGAAGCCTGTGTTACCCCAGATTTACACGGCTGTGCTGGATGGCAGGATCTGCCTCAGAGCATTTTATATAAGCTGTGTCTCAGAGGGGGCTCTATGCCTAGGGCTCAGGATATTCCCAGCCAGTTTAATTTTCATAAGCTGCCCTTGCAAGGCAAGCTGCAAATATATTTACAAATCTAGCACAATAATTTCTTACTCCTCAGGTTGGTTAACCTGTCAGAAATGAATCTATTTCTTCAGACTTCTATTTTTGCAGGTGCCTCTGCCATAAAGGCCTCAACCGTACAAAACCGATCTAGACAGAATGTGCAGACACTTTATTTGGCATGGAAAGAACCCAAGGACACAGCCCTGCTACGGTTGCAAAAATAAAAAAGAATATGGGGAACTTGGCCTTCCTCAGTGGAAACTCGACATTTGGGTGGCCCCTCTGCAGCCTGTGTGGGGCTGGCAGTCGCTGTCTCTGAATGAAGAGGCTGACTTAACCTGGATCTCTATCAAATCCTCCCTCTGTGAGACCGTGCATTTGGCAGAGCTACTGACAGAAACTCTCTGGCTGAGAAAGAGCAATCAAATCCTGTTAGGTACAATATCTGGAGAAGGGGGTCTATTAGTTTAAAACACTGAGAAAGTTTAACTGTGGTTGTTTGGCATTTACTCCAGTTGCTGATTTATTTGAATTCTCCTTCAGTTATGAAAATCCCAGACTTGAAAAAAAGTATCAAGGAAAGAAAAAAAAAGCATCTAAGCATCTGCAAGAATCAGAGTGTTTTTTAGGGGGCAGATTAAATTCTTCCAGTGTGCATCTTCTATAAGTCACCCCCCACCTGTGTATGCACAGGAGACAACCAAGCAGTCCTAACTACTGGGATACTTGTGAGGTTTACTGAGTGAGAAACAAATTCTGAGGTTAGTGCCTGAACAAACATCTGGGCTGGGAAGAAAATCCTTCCTCTCGTAAGTAGGAGGAGATGGGCCCTGAATCATGCATACCCCCAGGCTGCCCCACTACCCTCAGTTCAGTGTGCATAGAGGAAATCCACACAGGAAAAGCTTAGGTATCTCTGTCCTCTCTGCTGCTCGCTCTTGCTTCCATAGCAAAATCCCACCTCTAGGTAGTGAAGCAGTTTGTGGTGGAGGTGTAGGGGCCACAGAAGCATATTTTGATGCCCAAGGCAGGGTGCCAGTTTGGTGTGCCATCACCTGCTCTATTCTGGGCCTTATTAAAAGGGATATTAAAAATATAGTCTTCATTCCAGTTCAAAGCAGAGCTTGAACTTCATGAACCATCCCTGGCAGGGACCATGTTTAGCTGCTTGCCATGTCCTTTTGCCAGTCCTGTGAGGGGTGGCATTTGCCTGTCACTGTCCCACTGTGCACCCTCCCCAGGTTTGGGAATTTAGATGGTTGTCTCAAGAAACGTATTAATTTCCCGACTCCACAGCTTTTACTTGCCCAAGGAAAGCTAGTAGGCTCTGACCTCAGGCTGTTTGCAAAGCCTGTCAAAACCCATTTGTCTAGGAGACTGCAGCAGCAAATATCACCGTTAAGGCTAAAAGGCAATTCTATGCCAAGCTCATTCTAGGTCACTAACTTCCTAAGGGTATTCTTCCAAGAAATAGCTTCATCTTGAGTAGTTCTGCAAGAGGATAGAGACTGTGAGTTATAATTAACCCCTTCTTCACAAGGAAAAGCAAGAATCCTTCAGTCTATCACATTTATTATTCACTATTTATTCAGGCTAAGACTTCCCCCGTGAGGGCCAATACTAGAAAATAAAGTTACAAGGAAATAGTAGATTTGAATGAAAGAAAATATTCTTTGCCCTTTCAAAAAGCACACTATTTTATATGTGTGCATTTTGGGCAGTATCCCTACTTCTTTTAGGAAAGTAAATACAGTGTACGCAAAACTAAAAGAAATCTCACGCTGAAAGACTGCATTGACTCAAATAAAAGGTGTCACTGCCCAGAAAACTCAGATACCCATGAGGAAAGCCACGAGACACGGAAATACAAGAGGCACACAAATGCAGCTTTGAAGGAAGAGATGAAGTCATGTAAGAAGCGCAACACAGCTAATTAAAATGAACATGGAAGGGAACTAACATTATTACAAAATTAAACAAATAAAGCCAGCTAAATGATGGGAGAGGTGGAGATAAACCAGTCTTGGACAGTCCTACCAAAATGCATGGAGCTTGCACACCTCCATCAGCCGCTGTCAGGAGGCTGTGGGAGAGACTAGCAGAAAAACCACCTGAACCCATGATACCTGACTTAGATCACCTCATCTTCTAAAAACCACCTAGGCCATGAGCAAGAGACAGGAGGAAAAAGACAAGGTTATTCTAAGGCTTAGATTCTAAAAAGTTACTTCCTTATTAAACATAAGTTCTAAGATAATGTCAGCCCAGTGCTCACCAAGTGTCAAAAATGAACACCGTATGTTAGGAGTTTTTGGAAAATAGAGAGCAGAACAGAGAACAAATATCGCTATGCAAATGTATGCATGATGCACCTGGGCCTAGAACTGTGCACAGTTCTTATTTCCCTTTCAAAAATGGTGCAGAAAAATAATAAAATCTAAGCAGTCCTCAGTAGGCTAGAGAGCTGAGAGCAGAAAACTGTGTCTTCCTATCCAAAAGGTGTCTTTAAATGAACCCCAGTGCAATGGGCTCAAAAGAAACAAAGAGACATGTGTCTTCATAAAGCACACTTCAGTTGGCCAATTCTCTTCCACGGGATGCAGCGGATGCAGTGGATTTTAAGTTGTGATGTGGGTTCCAGAAGTGATTGGACAAATTCATTGAAACATATGTATTGTTCATGTTACTAAACAACAATGCATGACTCTCAAAAAGTCCATGACTTTCAAATTGTGTGGGAGGGTTTTAGGGAAGCATCCCCAAATGCTTGCCCTGGTCATGGTCTCTTCAGTAGCTGCTGGGCAGTGCTGGGGATGGGATGAGACCAAGAAGACCCTTGGTCTGCCCCGGGACAGACAGACCTGCTCTGATGCACTTAGATATTTTGCTGCCACAGCCCAGCTCAGCCTCTAGGACAGAAGCTTTCCTTACTGGCTCTGAAATGACCCTCTTGAGAAGTTCTGCAAGAGAGAGACTGTGAGACTCAGGTGTTTTGTCTGGATCTCTGCCTCTGGACTGTTTACATATCTGAATTCAAAGTCTGGTTCTAGCTAAGGGATGTGCGCCAGAATCCATCAATGTGGGAACACCTGTGCAGTCCACTGGGGGCCACAGAAGCCCCTGCATAATATATAAAAAGCCAAATGTGTTCTACCCTAATGAGTGAAAAAGTAGGATAAGTAAGGGGCTCATGTCTCATCTACATTTTTTTTGTCATTAAATGAACACTAATCTTAAAATCCATTACAGGATATGAAATCAGTTCTAATCTGTTATAGAGTGATAAAAATGACAAATTTATGCTGCAGTCCTGGTATTGTCTAAAACCAAATACCTTAAGATGGTATTGCATTGCATAGGTACACAATTTTCATGGAAAGAATCAACAGATCAGAGACATATAGAAATACAAGCTGTTAAATAGTATCTTTTCCAAGATATTTGGAAAAGAAAAAAAAAAAGCAGCCTCCCTTGAAAACTGTAAATTTTTTCTAGGCAGTGTGAAACAGTCATTGTTACTAAAAGTATACCAGAAATTTGTATTTTGTGTAAACACCAAAGGACTACATACACAAAGATCATGCTAAGAAGTGGTGTAGCTATTTAGTGTTCTGGTGGACAAAAATGTTTTACTTGAAGTACTGAATATGTCAAGAAGTTGTCCTCTGACTTGTCCAGAAGGACAACTGAGACCAAAATAAAAGCATTTGCCGTGGAGCAGGAAAGGCCCTGATTAGGTTGTGGAAGAAGTGACTTATTACCAGCTCCTGTTGATTTTACCCTGAGTCTTGACAGTTGGATCTTTCCCTACACCAACAGCAAACAAGACAAGGATCTCAGTTTTGACATAAAAACAAAAAATGACCACCCCTGGACGGGGCAGCTCTGCTCTGACCTTCACACGCCAGTGTGCCTTCAGAGAGAGCTTCTCTTGGCCGGCTGTGCTCGCTGACTGGGGCAATGGCACAGCAATGATTTTCTACGTGACAGGAAGCCTGTGCTGGATTGCCAAGAATTTTGGAGAGGTGACCTGGTGTGCAAACGGATCAACATGGTGACAGCAAGGGGTGTGAAGGAGTGATGATGGGTCGCTTAAGGTTCAACCCTTTTGGTGCATCCCTTTTGACCCACTTCCTCCCTGACCACAGGTGACACCGTGACACCTGTTTTCCCTCTTGGCACAGCTTCTGTCAGTTGTTGCCTCTGTCACCCAACAGGTTTGACCAGTTTCAGGTCTGATGAGCCCAGCATTTTCACAGGATTCTCTGGATCCTCCCTGTCTCCTCCATGCCATGGCTACTATGGAGAGATATTGAGAAACTAGCATTTTAAGTTACCATGAAGTAGAATCAAAGCAATCCACATGGAACTGCTAGGAGAAAATTCTTGGGAAACTTTAATTACTGCACTAAATATCTTGATAAATTCTATTTGTAAAAACATTCCAAGAAGTTTTCAGTTTACCAAATACCTATCCCTACAGTTACCACAATCTGAGTGTTAAACTGAAATAGAAGAGATGGAAATGGAACATGCAGAAACTGCTTGTCTTCACAACAATACCTAGTTGACAGATCACTATCTTAAATGAAATTTTGCTGGTTTATTTGAAATTAATTAGTATCTACTTCTTGGTAGACAGACGTGGTAATCTATGTAATGATTTTTAATTCTGATGCTCTGCAAGAACACCTTTTTGTTTGGTTTTTTTTTTGACTGGTGCTGAGAATCAAAATAAGAAACTGTGATGGAGAGAAGATATGTCAAGCTACTTATAAAGGGTCCTCTAGGACATGAGGATTTCCCTGATATATGGACAATGAAACAAGTGCAACAGCAAAATTAGTGGCCTAATGACCTCAGCTCTTGGAGGTCCAGGGTCTGTGTCACAGACTTTTAGAGCAACTATTTGAAACTAATCATGTACACCAGTGATATACAGGCACAACGAGCCAAAAGTACATGACCTTCTCAGCGAGTTTCTTTGAAATGCAAACAAGAATCTGACGGATCAGGGAGGCTAAGCCTCTTTAGTTTAATGAAGAGCAAATTATCTTCCATTTCTTCCCATAAAATTGTGACAACAGAGTGTACTGCTTTTTTTCAGTGTTACATAGGAGTTCAGAGGTGTTCAACAGTATGAGAAATCTCACAGCTTGAATATCTGAAACTGATCATAAATTGTTTCACCCTCTCTAGTCTCTACCAAGTATGAATTACTCCATTAACACTCACATGATGCTGTTTTCACACTAGACTCCTCTGTGCAGAACCAAGGACCTAATCAAACACAGAATCAATCAATCTGCTTCTCAGATACAAACAGCAAGCAAAAGACTTCTTTGTGTCCTACACAATTGCCTTTTGAGAAAAAAGTGAGCTACTGGTTTGCAAGAGCATGTAATACACAAGTAATGCATGAGGGGCCAGAGCCTGTGGCGCTGTGGGGAAGCCTTGTGACTGAATTCCTGACAAGGGACATTTCTGATGGGTTACTCAGACTGCCCTGACTGGTGTTCTGGAATTACACAGTATGAAAGAATATTTGTAAAAGATGACTGCAATCATTGGAGTTAAAAGCTTCTTACAAGTGAACAAAAGACAAAAGTGGGCAGCCCTTTGGCTTTAGCATCGCTGAGCTTTCATGAAGGATGAGCTCTTGCTGCAGAACAGAAGGGAAAACAACAGAACAGCTCAACAGTTTTTAAATATCTCTCTCAGATTCTCAAAGGGCAACAAAAAGAGAGAAACATGACACGCATCCTTGTTTTGCCTCCTTTTTGGAAGAGACAGCAACTACCATCTGGAGACCCTTGAGACCCTGCAATGGGACAAGAGTTTAAAGTAATTTATGTAGGGAAATGTGGCCAGATCCTTTTCTAACAGTCAGCCACACCACCTTTCTGTTGTTATGCCGAAAAAAAACCTCCAGAAAAGCAAACTTGATGCACACTTTGTTAAAGCTTTGATATATACACTATGCGATCAAGTAATTTTAATGTGCATGCAAATTGCATTCTCCAACTTGGACCCTACTCACACCAGAAGTCACTTCCAAGCACTGACAGTCTCAACTAATGTAATGAACTAATAAATTTTGCTAAAATTACTTTTAAAAAAAGCCAGTACCTGTATTACAGATAAGGGGGAAACACAACTACGAATCAATTAAAAACTTGTTACATGCCATGTTTACTTGGCACCTGCCAAGTAAAATTCAATTGCTTGACACTTTTCACAACCATGTAGGAATTTAACCATATAGAGCAAAAATAATTCTCAACACAAGTTTTGTAAGTCAGGAAGGGCCTGACCTTCATTACATAACAAATTCTGGTCAATGATTTCTGCAAAATCTATGCATTTTTAGAGATGATACACTTGGCAACTTACTTTGATGCACTGCATCAGAGCATACATTTCCTGGTCTTGCATTTGAAAACAGATATAATTCCTTTTATTTAGAATGCTTGTGGAAAAATCATGAAGGTATTTATGCACTAGAAATCTGAACAGGGGCTTAGGCAGGGTTCCTGTAAGTTTGCTTTACAGCATCTACTGATAGATAGAAACAACTTCTATTAACCAGCCTGAAGAGCTTCCACTGTCATCACCCCAGCAGCTGCAACTCAAGACCTCTGGAAATCATTGTGGCTGGTGCAGAAGCAGAATAAGTAAGGGCCCATTAAAACCACTGGTGGAATCTTAAACATCTTTATTTAAATAGTCAAAATAAATATTTGATAAGGCATAGCTAACCAAAGTTACAACATTTATTTTTTATAAGCACAGATATCAAAGTTACACGAGTGCCACCTCCTGGTTCAGGCATGGAAACACTCAGGGCTGTGCTTACTGCATTCAAAACTTCCAACTAGGTGTAGCTTTCTTTTTCTCTCCTTTTCTTAAAATAACTAGAATGTTCATCTTCAACATTCACAGAATGCTGTAAGAACAAAAATAACTAAATGCAAGAAACCAGTAAAACTCGCTTATCTTTAGTGCCTGGAGCAAAATAGCTGTATAAACTCTTAAGAGGTACTTTCCCCCAAATTTAGCTTCATATATGTCAAATCCTATTCAAACACAGGAATGACCACAATTTTAAATAAATATTCAAGTGCAGTGGCTTGTAATCCAAGAAGCAGTCGTGGAATCAATGTGGAGTATGTTCTCACAACTCCTTTCTACATTAAAAAATGCCTTTATTAATTAAGTGAATTGTGTGCATCTCCTATCCAAGAAGTGACAGAACCTAATAAACGAAGGCTGAGAAATTTACTACAAATGGCACAAAGAACTGCAGCCTATTTTATATCTACTGCAACAGTCAAATCACAAAGTTTTTGAGAAAATAGGGGTAAAATACAACCCGCTTTGAGTTCCAGTCCATTTGCACCTTAGTAGCTGTGCAGGGGTAAAAAGAAGGTTGACTCCATTTCACACAACACCCATAAAAGTGTTATCACTATTATGTCAGAGTTATGTGGTAACAACTACCAAACCTCTTTCAAAGCAACATTAGAAGCAATTTAAGAAATAAATCTGCCCCAACACAAGCGTTGCCCCCACTGCAGATACAGGGACAACTGCACCTTCCTTGTGCTTACAGGAGTAAAAACAATTTACCAACACTGGGTAGATGTTGGATCCGGGTCTCTTGTTTTCTCCCCGTATTCAGTATGGGCTGGAATAATACAACCATACATCCTGGGAAATGCTGCACTGTATCAACTCTGTATGGTATCATGTCCTACGGACTCCTAACTCCTGCCTGCCAACACTTCAGCTCTCTATGCCATTTCACACTCACATATACCCACACAAAGCCTGTTTTTCTCCACAGGCTAAGAAGCCACTGCTAGACTAAATGTTGTAATTTTCCAACTCCACACTCTTCTTCTGTGTATTAACTTGCTGTATATCAGGATTATAATCCTCAAGTCTTCTGGAATACACAGAGCAACTTATAATTTTTTTTTTAAGTATAACCCTTTAGAACAAAACCCATTCATGTGTTTGATGTCCCAGCAAACCCTCAATCATATTAAGAAGACAAACAATTATTGCACTTGTATCCCACAGCAGCAGGCATTTCTAGGAGAAGGACCACATCTCTTTCCGCAGTCACCATCCCCATACTTTCTCATCCCAAAGCAGCACAGTCCACGATGCATTCATCAGCACTTGACCAATTCCTTGTTTGGCAAAGGTTCTGCCACGACTTCATCCCGCATGAACTGCTCCTAAAGACAGCAAGCAGGGATTTAGGCGATTTACATTGGGTTTGGATCTCCTCTACCTCAAAAATACCATGAGACACACCCAGGCTGGAAAACAGAGTGATTAAAAGTGGTATGAATCTGTTTCCCAAAACCTGAAGGCCGTAATCTGAGCACCAGGTGAGAAAAGCTACCAGGCTGCTGCCTGGGCTGCTGGAGTCAGTCACAGGAGTTCTTCATTCACAATCACTGATTTCGTCCCGCCTGCGTCCTACCCCATGCCCACCCAGGCAGGCGTATTTTAAAGCCCAAAAACGGCAGGAGGAGACCAGAATAACGAGAGATCAGCCACGAAATGTAGTCCCAAATCAGGGATTTTTAAACGCTGCCCCGTGCTTCCCGCATGGACTCCGAGGGACCCGGCTGGAACCGCGTCCCACTGCCCTCCCTCCGCACCCACCTGGTCGTAAATGACGCGCAGGATCAGGGAGCAGCTGGGGCAGGTGGCCACGTCCTCCCCGTTCTCCAGGTCCTCCTGCAAAAGCCCCGGGAGAGCGGTCAGGGCCCCGCCGCCTGCCCGGCCCACGGGCAGCACCACCCTGTTCTCCCCCCGCCCTGCCCGGCCGTCCCTCACCCGCGTGATGATGAATCGGTCCCCGCAGGGACACGGGTAGCTGTAGGTCCCGGTCTCCTCATCGTACTCGAAGTCCTCGATCTCCACCTCATCGTGGAACACGGCCATGGCGCCGGGAGCCGGGACGGGCGGACGGGAAGAGGCGGCGCCTGACGGGGCACGCGAGCGGGGCTGCCCGTCACGTGATGCGGCGGCGGGTAGGGGCGGTGGGGAGCGGGCCGGGGGACCCCGGGGTGCCGGGGAGGGCTCGGATGTGGAGGAGGGAGTGGAGGGGAGAGGAGGGCGGCGGGCGGCGGGTTGAGGGTCAGCGCGCTTGNCCCAGGAGCTGCGGGGGAACGGCCGGGCACTGCCGCGACCTTGCCCTTGGCTCTCCCCTGCCCCTTGGCCGCGTGTTTCCGCTGCCCCTTGGCCGCCTCAGTCCTTCCCCGCCCCAGCCGGGCACAGGCTGCAGTCCCCTCTTTCCCACCCCCGCCCCTTCCTCCTCCTCCCAGCGCTCGCCGCGTTCGCCTCAGTCGCGAAAGGGGGAAAACTTTGTTTTCTGTGATTACTTTTGCAGGAGGGCCTGTTTGTCTAAAGGAGTGTCATACCGAGAGATAGCTTTTGAAAAATGAGTTCCTGTGCTGCTTGTTTAAGTACCCTTGCTGCCTCCCTCTGCGCTCTCTTGCATTAACCTGCGTAGTAATTTACGCTTAAGTGTGGCACGGGTGAACTAATTCTCCCTTTCAGAGAGTGATGTGGGACTGGGGGAAGGAAGAGATGCAGACGTATATCTCAAGCGATATTAAACCAGGGCCAGTGGATCGGAGGGGATGGAGAATGAATGGCTCGTTGGTTTTAAGTGAGGAGAGGAAGGAGTCATGAAAAGTAGCGCTCGTTTCTCTCTGTGGAGCAAAGGAGGTTTATAAAAACATGTAAATATCTAAAGGGTGGGTGTCAGGGGGATGGAGCCAGGCTCTTCTTGGGGGTGCCAACCACTAGAACAAGAGGCAGTGGACAGAAGCTGATGTACAGGAAGTTCCACCTAAATATGAGGAAGATCTTTCCTGTGTGAGTGGCTGCGTACTGGAAGAAAATTGCCCAGAGGTTGTGGAGTCTCCCTCACAGGAGATATTTGAGAACTTCGTGGACACGATTCTGTGCCATGTGCTCTCAGATGACCCTGCTCGAGCAGGGAGGTTGGACCGTATGACCCACTGTGGTCCGTTCCAACCTCTGTGAAGAAAGAGGGTATTTGGAGTGGCTATTCCTGTACCGACCTGGGTAAGATGAGAATAAAGGGAGAACATCCCAACTGACAGGAGCTTGGGAGGCTGAAGCACTGCACTTCATGGAGGGCAGGGAATTGCCAAAGAGCTGGATGAGTGAAAAGCTCACAGAGGTGACAGATGGGGGAGAAGGTTTACACATTTTGCAAAGGTGTGAGTCACACTTGTATGTGGTAGAGGAGAACCATGACTCATTAAAAGACATTTTGGAATTTATTGGTTGCAGAGTAAAAATTGCAAATTATTTTTATTGTGTTTTTCATGATTGGAGAGTGATGGTAATATAAATGGAGCAAGTATCTTGAACTACTGTTCAAGAGAGTTATTTCTAATTTAGGATAGAGACTCAGCCTTAAAGAAGTCTGTATCAATAGGATCTTTCAGCTGTTACTATAAAATCAGGCTGACATTTATTTTGTTTCCAATATTATGTATTGATACTGAACTTCAGGTTGGTTGGAGATAGATAGGTTATAGATGTCTATAACCTTGATGTGCTATCTGAAAGATTCCAGATCATAAAGTGATCTCATGAATTTGAGAAAATGTGATTTTTGAGCACTCTGGGTTTACAGACAATATGCCAAGGTAGAGGAATGTGACTTCTTCATTAGCTGTGTGCTTTGTTGTCCCAGAGTATTTTGAGATTGTTTTGAGATTGAGATTTCTACATATTCGATGTAGAAATGTGCTGAAGTGTTTTGTTTAAACACCTAAGTACACTTTAAGTACTCAATGATGCTGTGGGAAAAATTTTGAAGTAATTTTGCTCACTGGTGGTAGAAGAGTTTTAAATAATTCCATTCCTTAAAAATAGGACAGATTACTAAGTGATCAGCCAATGCAGCTGTTAGTGAAACCCTAGAGAGTATAGGCCTGATTTGTTATAAACAAGCTGGATCAGTGCAATTTCAAGGGATTCAAAATTAAAAACATTTTTAAAATAAATTACAAGCCTTAAAAGAATGCCAGAAAAGATATTTAAATGAAAGTAAAGTATTAATGCTTTAAAGAAGCAATGGACTGCATCATGGAAATAAATATAATTTGATAGGGGATGATGCATGATAGAGAGTTATGCTAATCCATTTTAGAAAAAATAAAGGCAGGTTTACAAGGAATGAGAAATATCTCTTGGCTCTCTGTGAACCCGTTCCTACACTTAAAGGGTAATTCTGACTAACTTTGAATGTTGTGCATGTCAGTTTATCTTTCTCTGTCATAGCTGTTTGAGTGTGTGGTTTTGAAGCTTCACACTGTTTCCACTGTAGTGCCTGTGAGTGTCCTCCACTTTCTTTACTCTTTAGAGATGTATTATGTAGGGTACATGGAAGTATGAGGGATTAATGTGCTTGTAAATAGGCCTGTGAACAAACAGGCTTAATTAAAGTTTGTAAAATTCTCCACCCAGAACCCTTTCTTTACTTCTAGAAAGGAAATGCATGGTCAGTGTTTGATCTTTCAAACATGAATATTGTTTGAGCATTTAAAATCACAGATATATTGGCTGGAAGGCACTTCTGAGCATCATCCAGTCAGAATTCCTGCTGGGAGCAGGACAGTTTTTGGCACTGGATTAAGCCAGTCCCAGGTATAGACCTTTGTCACGAGGTGTCTGCTTTCTAACCCTGCAGTTTCTCAGTTCCCCTTTGAAAGAGAGCTCTACTATTCTAATGTAGTATCATCCACAAGTTTGCTGATTGTAGAATGGCTCGGAGGGGAACTCAAAAATCATCTAGTTCCAACCCCCCTGCCATGAACAGGAACACTTTCTGTCCCATCATCCAAGTTACTGACAAACTTATTCAACCCCAGGATACTCTTACTGTTCCTAGCCGACAAGTGAAGCAACTTGAAGCCATCAGGTCTTCAATTCTGTCTGCCCAGACAGTTCAACCACTCCAGCCATCCATGTGGCCTTGGTTTACTAACATATGTGCTTTGGGGGGTGGTGCCAGGAGCCACAGGACGCTCAAGGTGTGTCATATCCTGTCCCCTTGCCTGCATGACCAGACCTTTCATCATGGTAGCTGTTCACATTTATCAAACATAATTTGCCCTTGGTAAATCTCAGTCAAATCTTCCTGAATGCTTTCTTAGCTTTCACCCAGCTAAGGGGACAAGCTCTGAGCATTTTTCCAGGTACTGAGATGATGCTGACTGGGCGTAAGCACTGCTTTTTGCCTCTCTTAAAAGTGAGCATGTGTAAGTCTTTTCCCAGTCAGTTGGACACTGTGTGGTAAATGTTTTTCATAGGCAATAGACAGTTGCCTGACAAGCGTGTCAGCTGTGTCTCTTAGCAACCTTCAGTGTAACCCATCTGGCTCTGTGCATTTGAGTACATCCAGCATCTCTCAGCAGGTGCTGGCCCTGCTCCTCCTTATCCCTCTCCTTCCCAACAACCACAAGCAGAGGTCTGTGTGCAGGCTTTGCCTGTAAAGACTGAGGCAAAAGGAACATTGAGTACTTCAGCCTTTTCCATATCATCTCTGACACAGTCTTCCCCTTTTGAGAGACTGCAATGTGGATGGTTAATGACTCAAGCAGTCGCCCACTTGGAAAAGCTACAGGGGCTTTGCTGAGGCTAGGTTGGCACCTCCTGACCAAAGGGCAGGAGGAGAGGTTTGGGTGTGGGGTGGGAAACATCTGCATAAGAGCAGCCCAGGTGCTCTCACCACCAGAGGATGACCACAACAAACTGACCTTTGTTTGGCAACAAGCTGGGTTTGAGCCAGATAAGGGAAAAGGCCAGTAAGAAGCAGGTCCTGCTGAGATGGGATAATGCTTTTTATCATGCCAGTGTCCTCCCTTACGCAGCTGGGCCAGGTATAAATCTCCCAGGGAAGGTGTCAGGGCACTCACACTCACATCTGGGCCTGAAGGTGTTCATCCCTTCCTGTGGGGCAGAACTGGCTCAACTGCACTGGCGTGAGAGGCAGCTGTCACGGCTTAGAGGGTGTCATAACCCATCAAAGACCCCAAAGTGCCCCCAGACTCATTTTTGGGGCCTTCCACCAGACCACTGCACATGATCCCCAGTGTTGGAACAGTGTAAAATTCCCCCCAGGGGAGGTACCTGGATGTTCCCACCTGAACCTGAACATACTGAACCCATTGAAATCTATGTTTCGTGGGATTTCCCCACCCCTGATGGATCAAGGCTGCGACCATCACTTTGACTAAGTGAAATTTCAACAATGAAGTCTTGTCACTGGATCCATGGGTTGTGATACCTTTCCTCTCTGCTATCTACTCTTATCCTTTCTCTCCTTACTCTTCCTTATATATTTTCTGAAGTGATTCTTTCATACTCTTATATTGTTTCATTTCTATAGATAATAACTGAAACGGCTCTGTACCTCCTTTCCATTGCAACCAAATTGTTCTAAAACAAACCTGCAGTGCATATCTATCTATCTATCTATCTATATCTATCTATATCTATCTATCTATCTATCTACACTGGTCATTCAGTGTCATTTCACTCTAATCTACCCCAAGGAATCTATTAACAAGAACCTCAGTTACCCTCACCTTCAGGAGTGGGCATAGCACCCCTTCATGTGATGGATGCACAGTTTTACTTGTTTATGGTACTTTCATACTTTTAAAATTCCCTCTCATTATCCTGTATGTCTGTTGCTAGTTTTAGCTCCAGCTGAGCTTTGGCTTTTCTGATTTTAGGGAAATGAAAGGTGAAAACAAGCCATGTCGAATACTGAGTACTTCATTTAACAAATATTTATGATTCTTTTCAGGAACCAGTGATTCTGAAGCCTGCCTGGTCATCATGGCTCATGCTACTATTTATGTGGGTTGCACTGTTCCTCAGTTATTGAGAGGTGCTCAGAGCAGAATTCTTCCTTCTCATTCTGCATTGGGGGTGTTGAGGCACTCTGCTTTTTGTTACTGCACAGGGAACGGGTAGGTTGTCCACTTCCTTTTTTTTTTTTTTTTTTTTAAGAGAATGCCATGGTAACACTGTCAAAATCAAGCTGACAAATTACTACAGACCTATAAATGTTTGATTTAACTCCCAGTTATATATTTATATTTAATTCTTATTTAGATTTATGTCATCTGTAGTCTGGATTACACTGGTAAATTATGTTAATAGAAATTCATATCAGTAAGGGACAGTAGCACAGCTGTCAAAGTGACAATTATCTTTGTTTGCTTCTTCTTGCAGCACAATAAAATCAAAAAGGAAAATGGATCATCTAGAGAGGACAGCAGATAATTTTCGACAGGAGGTTAGTGTTCTGTTCTTTACGATGCAAGTAATTTTTTTTTTTTGCTGTGAAGATAATTATACTGGATAATAGTATTTGATTCTTAGGCTCCATTTTGCCTTCTGCTGGAGTCTGGTTTACTTCTTCTTCTCCTCATTTTTTATATTTGATACTGGTATAAAATTGGCATGTTTTGTACTCAGTGGGTAAAATGTAATGAGTTTTAAAATATGTCAGTGGTATGATGCTATTTACTTTGTGTTGGACAAGAAACTTAATAGATTTCTGGACAAGTATGGATTATAATAAGTAATGAAAGCACGTGGATACTCATCATCTCTACGCAGACTTCTCGGATTTTTATGCATTTCTACAATTCTGGTTCAGATTTGGGATTAAAAAATGTGGAAAATGTCCTTTTATAACATAGGAAGTTAGGCAAAAAGTGTAGACATTTTGGAGGGAGAGATGATAGACAGCTGTAAAAACGATCTTCATTTGTATCTCTTTTAATTCACAAATACAAGGAAGATGGAGCATTGTTCTCCATCAAAATCCAGAAATGCCTATTCTGGATCTCAGTTTTGAGCAGTAAGCATTCTTTTTCATAATGTTCAGAGGGGAACATGCTCTTGTATTTCATACAGGTATTTCCTTTCTGTAATAACCTGAAGTAGATGCACACAGATGCAAACACAGGTGTCAGTGTGTGTACGTGTACATAATGAAGTCCTTCTCTGCTAAGTTTTTCCCTAACTATAGTGGAGAATAAGTCACATTCTTCCCAAAAGGAAGTTAGGTGGAGGGGATATGTAGGTAACCCCCAAAAGAGAAGATTCAGCACTGTGGGACATGGGCTATGGATGGATGAGACAAATGCAGCATCCTTCAGCCTGTCAGCAGAGCTGTGAGCCAGCTTTGGGAACCACGGAGCTGTGCCTCAGCTGTTCACACCTGATGCCAGCTCTTACCTGAGAACAGATCAGTGTTGCTTGTGGACATCCAGCTGCTCTGATGGATCCTGCTTACCCGAAAAATGGATGTAGAGACAGGCACAGACCGATGCATATTCTTGTTTGCTTCTGACATGAAGAAAATGATGGCACTTTGTAGTGTTGCAACCATGGAGCTTTTTATCTTGGATATTTCTGGTGGCTTGGCTTGCTTCCCTTTTCTGCTCAACGTCAGTACCTGAAAAATACGTGGAAAACGGATCCTTATGAGGTGTTGGAAGCTCATGGTTGGTGCAGGGAACTGTAAGGCACGTGATCTAGAAGGAAGCTGTATGAGATAGGCAAAAGAGCAGGACTCAGTTCTTGCTACTGCACATTCTCTGCATATTAGAGGATTATGCTGTTTCTTTTTTTAATGCTTGATTTATTCTTTGTTGCTTTATTTCCGACCACTTTAAAATCAGTTTATTTTAAATCCTCTGCTTGGTTTCAAATTCCGTATAATCAGCAGTTGGCTTCCCTCAGCCAATATTGCCTTATTTGGCCATTTCAGTCCTGTAAAAGATGAAAGAATCATAAATCTGTGTTGCATTAGTGTGAATGCTACAGAACATTGCCTGTTGAAGAGTGATAATGTGAAGGACCAGGGCAAGGAGAAGTGACTAATGCTTTCTTGAAATACAGCTGCAAAATCTGGAGTCCTGTGTCCTCCTCCCTCTCACTACAGCCTTGCTCTGGCCAGCTGGATACTCTTGTGATGGTCCAAAATACTGGCTAAATGTCTTTGATCACCCTGACTCAAATTTAATTTTTGAAATAACTTTATTCCAGTTAGGAATTAAATTTCCAGTACTCTTGCAGCTCTCTCAGCTAAATTACAAGGAGTGTACTGAACACTAAAGAAGAGAATGAAGAAGATCCAAATTTAATGTCCCTTTACTGCACTTCTCCCTCAGAACAACCATTGAAGCAATGTATCTGACATTTCTCTTGTTAATTTTGACTGACTGCATTCCTCATTTAATAGTGTCTGCTAAAGTGGAACAGGAATCCATGCTACTTCGTTTTAAATTAACAAATGTCCTGCTGTTTAATGGGACAGGGGACGTGTTCAAATGTTGCTTTATGAATAAAATAATTTCCTGACATATGTTTTAAATTACAGTATAGTTGCCTAAGAGTAAAATTTTTTTGATCTGTTTGATCTTAGACAAATGAGAAATGGTAGAGTTGTGGTGGTATTTTGAGTATTTCCTTGTGTGGTAAATGACATCAGCATTTTTAACAGTAAAATCTGTGCATTGCTCTGTGTAGAAAATACTTAGGTCATTGCTTTCTTTGTAGAGGAAGAAGATGAATAATTATAGTCCAAAAGTACCTGAAAAGGAAGGGCATGGAGGGGATGAAAATCCATGTTGCACTGATGGACATCAAAGAGTTTAAGTGGGGTGCTCATCCCCAGTAGCTCTGTTTGCTAAATCCACTTGTCGTTTCTCATCTTTTATTTTTTAAACTCTTTAAAAGTGCTATTGACTGTGGCTCTGGCATCCCCTCCCATGTGGCTGCCAAACAAAAACTGCTCTGTTAACCAGACATGAGACCTCGTGTCCTGGTTTCCCTGTGGTCATGTGGGAGTGTAGGGGGTAAATGGCAGTCACAAAAGGCTTGTTAGTTTTCTTTCATTGATGCATTAGCATTAATGCATAGTCTTTCAGTAATGCATTTAATTACTTAAATCTAGTTACAGATCCAGAATTCTCCCTGAGACTTCAGTTGCAACTGATTTTTTACAAGTGTCCTTTATCAGTCTTTCTATCAGAGATCTTTTTACTTTGTTGCTGGAGGATGCAGGAGTGTGTGTCTTGTATAGATGGCGGAAGAATCTGAAAGGTGATAACTAGCAATCACCTCTCTTTATAGCATGTCCTTTTAACTCAAATAAGTTTTTATATAATCTTAGAAAAAGTGACAGACGTGGTGGACTGCAAGTACAAACACTTTTCTCTGTTCAGTGGCTATTTAAGTGAAGCATAGGATCAGAGAATGGTTTGGGCTTGAAGGGACCTTAAAGATCATGTAATTCCAACCCCCTGCCATAGGCAGGGACACCTTTCACTAGACCAGGTTGCTTAGTGCCCCATCCAACCTGGCCTTGAACACTTCCAGGGATACAATCCTTTTTTGTTTCATCACCTCAGGGGAAAAATATTGGTGCTGTAGGTAAAGAAATGCCATGGATAACATGGGAAGTGATGGATGTCTCATGCACGGCTTCTTGAGTGCTTTTGCTGCAAATTATATCTACATATCACAATGGCTTCTTTGTCTTTTGTTAGGTAATTACACAAGCAAAAGTGTGTGGAATCACCAATGAATCAGACACAGTCAAAAGGCTTCGTTTGGCTATTGCAAATAAGGATTTTACTTTCAAAGCAGGACAATGGTAAGATCTTCTGGTATATTTGAGGGGGAAATTACTAGGAGAAGTCCACTATAACAAAGTGCTAAAAGGTCTCTGATCTTTGGGGCTTGGAAAAAGTTGTTAATTTACATAATACAATGTTTTCTTATTGGATGATCTGTCAAAGAGCTGATATTTGGCATAATTTTTAAATGGTCATTATAAAAAAAGCTAATATTACTGTTAGAAGGGCAGAAGTGGATATTCTTGAAATGTTCAGTTATACTGTTTTGGTGTTTTCCTGTGGTTTATTATATTACATTGTTTCTTCAAGAGTACTTTGAAGTTCACTGCCCTTTATTCTGCAGGTTGTCTTTGCTGTCTTTATAACTAGCTATTTTTACAGTGGAGCTGAGACTGCTGATTTGCAAATTACTTAGTTTTGGTTTATTTCTTCCCCTTGAAGTTTCCACTCTGAAAATTAAGATATTGATATAAATAGGCAAATTTGAAAATAAAACCCTTGAATTATTAAGCCTTTGAAACAATTAGCCATTTGTTTAAACAATTTTACAGGGGTTTTTTTCCCAAGGAAGTAGTGGATTTTCATGTTTGTCATCCTTCCTTGTTAAAAATACTCTCACTCAGTACCTTTTTTTTTTTTTTTCTCTTAGAAATTCATTTAAATCTAGGAGTAGTTGCTTTTGGCAGTGGACATTTAAATGTTCTTAAACTTTTTATTGGCTTTGGCCATCTGAAAGTGGTTTTGCTGAAATCAAAGTATAGCTGCTAGGGTATTAACAGCATATGTTACTCATGGAGTGTTAATATGCTGGCTTTTAAATTTAGAACCAGAACACAAGATGCTGATTAGCAATAATTTGTTTGTGAAGTAATTTGCTGCAGTTTTTGCACATATGCAGTGACTCATATTAAATTCTTCCTTGCCAGTACTTGCAAAGTACATTTACCCTCCAGAAATGTTTTTGAAATTATCATGCTGAAAACTGAAAGCTTTAATTATAATTACTCTTCTTCATTTTCCTCTTCCTTGAAAGTGTTCTAATGCTATTGTAAGGTATACACCAACTTCTCTGTACTCCTATCTATAAACTGAGGTTGCATTTTTTTGATGAGCAGTACAAAACAACACATTTTCCTGAGCAGAAAAGGCTAACTTGTTAAGATTTGCTATAGTAAGATGTTACAGCCAAAGATTGTCACTAAAATGTTTACATTTCTTGAAAGTGTCCTAGTTATTGAGTTTTTCAGAAGCAAAAGTGAATTTGTTTTGCAAGCACTTTGGCAGATACTGGTCTTTATCTGACTTCAAATAATAATGAAGAGACTCGTTGCTGTTACCGCTTGTGATTTACTAAAACATTCATTGAGGTATATGCACATTATAAATACTTTGAAGAAATAGCTTTATGGTTGTAGTGTTTCTGATCTCTTCCTCCAGCAATGGGTAATTACTACTCATTTCTTAAAGATATGGTTTAGGTAGCCTTTAAAAGGAGGCGAGTGAAAAACCACCCTGAGATCTCTGGTTTACATCTTTTTGTGCCTCTCCTTGTTGTGGGTTTTCTTCTCTTTTTTTGCCTTCTGCTGCTCTTTTCCCTTAGGCTGTCACAGGTGGCATTTATTCAGGAGCCCTCTCACACTTCCCAGCATGGCTGAGGCAAGCCATGTAAGATAGTGTACTGTGTCCACTGTAAGATAGTATACTGTGCCCTGAAATCTCTCACAGTTGTGTACTTGGGAAAGAACTACTGGTATGGAAAGAAAAATGCATCTGTATTAGTATTTGGGAAAGGTAAAAACCACGTTTGATGTAGGTTTTTTAGCAATGTTTGCCTTTCCCCACCATGCATGGATAAGGTTTCCCTTACATGCCAAGGAGAACGTTTTGATTTGAATGTAGATTGTGACTTTACAGCATAAATTCTTGTCTTTTTCGTTAACTTAAGTAGTAAGATTATTTTCCACCAGAGGGAGGTAAAGAGCTTCAGTAGCATTGTGAGGTGTTCTCTGGCACAATAAATGCTGCAATGTAAGACTCGACCTTTCTGAGCACCCAGAGCCTGACTGTCAGTAAAGCTGGGCCCCATGGGCAGTGGGGCTGCACAAACTGAGGACACTGAAATGTGCCTTCTCAACTTTCTTGGCTGTAGACCTTTCTTTTGCACTCAGGTATCTTTATGCACCATCAAGTTTATTTTAAGCACGAAGTTAAAAATTATATCACTGTTGTATATATCACACTGTGGGCATTCTTCAAGAGAAAGAGATTTTTTTCTTCAAAGGGTGAATTTTGTGTGGAGTAAGCAGACGAGACTTTTCTTTTCTTTCCTCAAGCATTTGTGGTCTCTGTGAAGAATACAGCCTTGCTGTTTAAAGAAAATACCTGTGCAGTGGAAGCCAGTCTGTATTTCATGTTGCATCCTCGTTTAGCTAATACTGAGCCAGCCTAACCCAGGCTCGAATTGAATAATGATTTTCTGGTATTTGGCACTGCTTATCAGTGTGGTTGTTTCCTAAGGGGGCCAGCACAAGTAGTTATAAACATTAGGTTTATTTTGAAATATTGTAGATTTTGTTATGTGCTGTAGAAAGCAGAAGCATTTAAAGATTCATGGAACACAGAGGAGTTCAGGTTATAGATCACAAACCAACTTTTAATTTTTTTCTGAGAACTGTTTGGAAACCTCATCAAGGCTTATCAAAGCCTTACTTTCATGAGACTGAATTATACTTCATATATAGTAGTGGCTTGCCTTCCATACTCTTTAATGGCTGGTATTGCAGAAGCTTAACCACGTGTTACCTTCTAATCTGTACAAACCCGTGCATGGTTTACTTTTAAGTTGAAAGAAAAAAAAAAAGTAGGACTTCATTCCAGTTCAATTTCCTGTAACCTAGGCAGCGATATCTGCCACCAGAGGGAGCTGCAGTTCTGCTGCCGGTTGTGGACTTTTTACATGGGAAATTTTTTACACAACTGTTGCTTTTACTTCAGGTGTTTCATCTGCCAAGAAAATAAAGTGTTTAATATATAGTAATTTCCCTAAAATTAGAATTCTTATGTTTGAAAATTGAAGAGCCCATCAAAGGGACCAAAAAGAGTGGGATTTAAGCTACTCTATCAGACCATAATTATGTTTTTGTTCTAATATGCAATTAATTTATTTACAACACTTGGAATTCTAGTCTGTTGTGAGATGTGACATCTAATGCTAAAAGCAGAATGGTTTGAAGACCTTCTAGTTTAGCAAACATGATGAGATGGTTCTAGATGAAAATAATTCTAAAGAAATGGTGTTACTCAAGATTAACTCACTTTCTGGAAAAATTATGTTACAGAAATGAAGATGTTGTAAAGGAAGAATAATTGAAACAAAGGCAGCCATATTACTTTGGCTGCTGTTGTCCATGCTTGGAGTTGTTGGCTTCTTTTTTAAACTTTTGTGTCTGATCTATTTTTAGGGTTGATTTCTTTATTCCTGGAGTATCTGTAGTTGGGGGATTCTCAATATGCTCAAGCCCCGGCCTGTTAGAACGAGAAGGAATACTAGAGCTGGCAGTAAAGCACACTGTTCATCCTCCTGCTCACTGGATTCACACTGAGGTAAATGAAATTAACTGAGAGATTTGGCTTTTTTTTTTGCCTTTTTTTTTTTTTTTTCCCCCGAGGTAAAGGAGGTTTAGACTGCTTTGTGCTATTCACTGCAAAACTCATGCTGACTTCTTGAAGCATTTTGGATACAACATAAATCTTAAAACCTTTTTTTCAGTAAGGGACTGAAATCAGATGTTTATATGGAAATATGGTTATCGTGATCTTTTGACTCCACTTGTGCTTACAGTGGACTTACAGTGATATTGTAGTTTGTGTATATAAGGGCTCTCACTCCTTTGGAATTAATGAATTTTAAAATGTTGAAAAACCTCTTTTCTAACTTACATCCCTGAGAAAAGGCAGTGTTGCACATTACAAACTTACATCTGATAACTTTCCATAATTCCTGACTATTTCTGTAAATTAAACTGGGAATCATTGATAAATCACAGATAGATATAGATTATTAAAGGAGAGCCAAGGGAGATATTTAGATCAGTTTTTCTGAAATGATAAAACAACAGAATACTTCAGAATGTCTGTAGTATTCTTTTAAATATCCAATATTTTTGTCATAAAGACATACCACAGGGCTTGGGTTTTTGCTATGTTAAAAGTAAACTCTGACATTGGCCTCGTGGTGTTTTGTTCATCACTTGCTCCGTTTAGCTAGTCAGATGAGTCACATGCTTTATCAATGATCTGTCCTATCAACTTTCGTTCTCTTCACAGTCTCTGGAAACTATTTAAGAATTTTTGATGTTGCAAATCAGTTTGTAGTTGCTGAGTTTTCTGGTGGAATTTATAGAATAAATCTTTAGTTAAAGGTTAGTAACCTAGGTCAAACCTGATGCCATGGAGAAACCTCCAGGGTATACATAGACTCTTTTAGCTAAACAAAAGTACATGCTTTTCTTTAGGAAAGAAGCAGGAAAAAGAGGAACCTAGAATTCGAAAATATTGTATATATGGTGACAAAACCAGTGTTAAATTGATTAGAAGTTGCTCCTAAAGGAAGTTGATATCTCAGGGTTAAAAACATTATGGGAATAGTTAGGACTCATTTACTCACTGTATCTGTGGTTTTTAGAGGTATTTATTTCTTAATATTACTGTGTATAATATAGTCAATTTTAGCACCATGTACTTTATAATAACTTTAGGAAGATATAGCCTTTTCTTTAAAAAATATCTATGTGATGTGTTGATTGCTTCACTTCTCTGCCTGAGCTGTGTTTATAAACTAGGCTAAAGGACATTTTCTCATGGTATTTCTCCAGAATTTTACTGTTTTTTCTTGTATGCTGACTTACTGTTATCATTGTCATGGCCAAAGCATGGAAATATGTGGGAGATTGCTGGTTAAGAGAGATTCTCCCCAAGTCCCATGTCCAATCTTGAGGAGCTGTTGCTGGTTAAGAGGGCAGATGTGAGATTTTCTCCCTAAAAATGCTTATTTCCTCAAAGGATACCATATTCTGTGTCCTCCTTAGGCCACATGAATCTGGAACACTTGTGGATTCATGCTTCTCTAGATGAGAGTAAAACATGGTGGGAAAGCCTGGCAGTGTACGTGACAAGGGAGGGAGAAATTAGTTTCAGATAATGAATGCTGATTGTCTTACAGTACAATTGAGAGACAATAGTTCTGCAGTAATTAAGAAAAGCAAGAAAGTTGTTGGGTGTTTTTACTGATCATGCTTGCTACCTTAGGAACCTGTGTGTTCTATGTAGTACCTGCACCCAAGGGCATCCTTCTTGCTCCTGGTGGAATTGTTACGTGTTTAGACCTTTGCTGTCTGTCTAGTCTTCATTAATGGAACTCCTTTTGTTTCAATCTACTGTTTCCTGATATGAAAAGAATTCTTTGGAGGAAATGTTTTCATTCTTTAAGCTAATTTTTCAGCAGTTCTTTTAGCTTGTTTTTCTCTCCTCCATTCCCACCTTCCTTGGTTTCCCTATTCTCTTCATTTTATCTTTTAAAACCTATATATGGCCTGAAGTGAGTTGTGTTTTCTGCTGTATTTGTTCTGTCAGCTTGCAGTGATGTGGAAGAACTCACCTGTCTTCTCTGTACTGCAGCTTCACCTTTCAGACCAGGATGCAGTGCTGGTTTACTGAGGACATACTGACCCAAGTGGATTTTTTTGTTGTAGCTTTTGTTTTCCATGTATCAAAAAAACATGTTTGGATGCATTTCTTTAGGAAATAATTTCTTACGTACAAGTGGCGAGTAAGACAGAAGATTTTTCCCTGATTTTTCTTCTTCTGTGCCTCTGAAGTTGCAAATGCAGAAGTGATTCTGCAAGAAATATTCTTGTGGATACTTACTTCACTTCTGGGTGGTTTTTATTTTTTAGGAATGGGGATGGAAAAACCTTCTGTGTGCAACTTACTCTGACCTTCTGTGGCCTCATAGCAAGGCCTTTTTTGTCATGAAGCTGGTTTTGGGTAGAAGTGTGATTTCACATGATGGCCTGGGGTTTTCACAACCACATATTGCTGTTGGAAAACTCTGTGTTAATTGTTCCTCTTTGGGGATAAGAAGGGGGAGTCACCATCCTGCTTTACTGTAAGACTCAAACTTTTCAAAGTAGAACTAGATCCCTAGAGACTGGGTTACTTCAGATAGCCAGAAAATGTATGTATATTTTAAAGTCCTTCAGTTTTTCCTTCACTGGTCAATTAAAATAAAAATCACAGCCCGGCAAACTTGTGACTGGGATGCAAAAAGAATAAGATTTCAATTTTTGCATATAATTCTGAAATTAAATATCTTCTTTTCCATCCTAGTGTACACTTGACTCAGAAGTGGCTCTGCGAGTGGGAGGTGATTTCTTCTTTGATCCTCAGCCTGGTGACTCCCCAGTAAACCTAGTGCTGATAGCAGGGGGTGTTGGAATTAACCCATTGTTTTCTATACTGCTGCATATAGCAGATCTTCATGGATACCAAG
Organism: Oreocharis arfaki; assembly: GCA_013398015.1. Lineage (NCBI taxonomy): Eukaryota > Metazoa > Chordata > Aves > Passeriformes > Paramythiidae > Oreocharis > Oreocharis arfaki. Next base: position 183,179 of record VZRR01001603.1, read on the forward strand.
AGGGTAAAGGAAATAGACACAGATTGGGAACAGCGAAGCTGTACTACAGTGCAAAAACTACAAGTGAACTCTTATTTAAGGTAAATAAAAAGTTTTTAAAAAAAAAACACGTCTCAGCTATTCAGCTACCAGTGTGTATATCAATGTTATCAAAATCCAGAGAGTCCTTCTGTAAAACAGAGACAAAAGTCACTTCCTGCCTCAGATCCCGTGGATGTTTTGTTAACTGCTTATGCCAGTGTACAAATTAAAGGCTGTTACTGGACATACCTGCTCCCACTGATTTTGATAAGTCAGTTACCCCTAAATTTTACTATACCCCTGCATTTTGCTATGATCTTGTAATAGCATCATAGTATACTAAAGATTATATATATATATCTTGTAATATAGATGTACATATATACACACACTAAGAGTATGCATAGTGCTATAATACTGTAATCACATAGTCTCAGTAGAGATTGTATTCATTTTAAAGTCCTGAAGAAAGTAATTATATCCAAAGGAAATACTTTCTAAAATATCAGGGGAGCTTTATTGATAATGCATTAGTTACTAATGAGTAGTAGTATATGAATGAAGGATTTATAGCTGCTCTTAAAACTGCTTATGTAGTACTTCATCAACATTTACTCAGCAGTTAAAGATCAGTTGTCAGACTCAGCTATTAAGGGTTGTTGACAATATTTTAGGGTCAAATTAGCACAGCTTCTGTAAAGAAGCATCCAAAATGATTTATGGCTTTTTTAAGTATTGAAAGCTTTTGATTGTAAGATAATGGTGAAGAGCTGTCATGATTCCAGAAAATGTGTCTAGCATCCATCCCTGGTTTTATTTCTGTACGTCTGCCATGTTTCTAGATATGGAGATAGTTGCTTTCTTTGAAAAGTTATTTGTTTGTTTGTTGCTAGGAGCAGGATAATCTGCTCTTCCTTTTGGGCAGCTTCTGAACTCTCAGTCTGTTCTGTGCATGCACAGGTTTTTCCAGTGCCAGTGCTGACATTCCCCAATTTCACTTAAAACTGTTTTATGACAGCGGAGCTTTTGCACTAAAGCTTCTGGGACTGAAGAGAACACAGTGTCATGCATAGTGCTTAAAATATATCACTCCCTTCATTCTTCACATGTCCCTCAGATCCAGAGCATGTCTGTCAGAATTCTTCACTTCTGTGCAGAGGATTGAGGAAATAGAATCTCTAGGAGCCTTTATGCTGTTGTGACAAACATCTCTACAAACGTCCAGGAGGACTTGCTGGGTTATCACTGATGGTTTGAAGGACCTGGTCCCAGAAGGAGCAGCTGTGTAGGGGCTGACAAGGGCAAAGGGAGATGGCAGTGTGGGGTCTGATCCTCTCTGTGGATGTGCTCCCACGTCACAGGCTGAGGCACTGCTTCTGGAAATCTCCTTAGTGCAAATGATAGAAGCAACAGCAAAAGACAGCGAGTCAATAGCAGAGGTGCTGGTGCAACAGTGTACAGCAGTGTCAGTATGTGCTGCTCTTCATCCCATGTCTTTTTAGGGATTCAGGAACAGATTTTCTACAAGGTAAAATGTTTCTGGGTTTTTTGTTAAGCAACCCAGGGCAAACTCTCAGTGTAATAACTAGTTAGCAAGCAAACACTTACCAAAATGAGCTAATTTACCTAGAAATTATTTTTATTTCAGAATATTTTAAATCATTTCCAGTGCCTATTCCAGCAGTGAAAATCCTATATAGTGCAGAATTTAGACAGTAGCTGAATCTCAATTTCAGAACTAACTACAGCATCTGACTAACACATTCTTTTTTTGCTATGATTTGAACTGAAGCCGCTGGGGGTTTGGTGGTAACTTATCACAGCTGTGACTTAGAGAACTGAAAATGAGTTTATACTTTCTACTCTGGCAAAAATAACATTAGCATTACATGGTGGTTTTACTTGGAGAACAAGAGACAGTAAATGGTCTAGTAACCTTACCAGATAAACCAGACAAGACTCAGAAAGTTCCTAACTGATGGTAAATACATACTGCAGGGGTTTTTTTAATGGAAAACCCCTATGGAAGTGGAAGGAGGAAATAGTGAGAATTCATAAGGGGAAGAAATTGGGAAATGACCTCACTGGATCTTGGGTCCAAATCCTATGGATTGCAATCTGTGTCAAGAAAGGAGAAAAGCACTAACGTAGCTGGCAGGGTATTCACATTCCAAGTGTGGGAATTCTGTGTACGTGTGCAGGTCAGGCCTGTGGAATCACACCTATCAGGTTCTCAGTGCTGAAATGCAAACTTGGTTCTCAGTTATAATCACTGGTGTTCTGGGACTGTGTGCATACATCTGCTTTGATTTAATGGCCTGTGGTGTAAGCAAGTGTGTTTAACATTACAGAAGAATATTCTTGGTTTGATGAAGGCGTTTCCTGGAAAGATCACATGTTGTTTCCACGTTACCCAGCAGCACTCACAGATCTCTGAAGACCTGCAGCCACACGTTACAGGTAAATGTCATGGCATTGTACAGAGGTGCTATCTAAAGCCCAAGTTTGATTATATCCCACAGGATGAAGTTGTGCATAATAACCTAGCGTTTTTACATTTAAAGGTTCAAAATGAGATGTGAGTTAAACAATTTCTCTGTACTTATTTCGCTTTGCAGAAAAGTTTTTTCTTTGCAGTTTTTGTTTTCCTGTTAATCCTAAACTTTACACTGATATTTCCCACTGCAGACTTTATTCCAGAAACTATTAAGCAAATGCTGTTTACTTTGCTTAAGGTGGGATTGATGAAGGATAAGCTGACTGCCTGTGAGAGATACTTCAGTATGTTTCCATTTCTGCTCTATTTGTGTTAGAGATAACCTATTTTTTTCATATGAATGTGGGATTTTACTTGTCTGTAAGCCATGTTTGGCTTCAGTGACTAATACCCTCTGCATTCCAAGTGGAAGCACTGATCTAAATCCCCAGAAAAACAAATAGTTTTGGAAGCCTCGAATCTCAATACCTATTATCCTGAAACAGGCCAAGCATTTTTAAGAAATGAGTGCTTGAAATACCTCTAACCAGGCATTATTTTTGAAGTGACTTCATGATTAATATTCCTGTTCTCATTTCCTGCTTTTTTTCCTTGTCAGAGGGAAGAATATCTGAAAAGGATCTAGAGAAACATGTAGCTAATGACACATCGTGGTACATCTGTGGTCCCCCTCCAATGATAGAATCTATATCCAAACTACTCACCAACATTGGTGTTCCTAGAAACTGTGTTTTCTTTGAGAAGTGGTGGTAGTGACACCTGCTGAAGAGAAAATGTATTATTTTTTCCCAGTGCATTTTGATAAGCTAAAATGTACAGAAATGGACTGCGAATTATTTGGAAGATTTTACTTCATAGATGAAGATGTCCTCAATGATGAAAGTGTTCCTTTAATTTAACTGTAATACACCTCTAATACAGTGCTGCTGCTTCGGGAGAAAAAATGATTTTATATTAAAGATATTAATGGATCTGGTTTTTTGATGGTTTGCTTTTTCTTATGGGTAGCAGCATATTTTCACTTTCTGCACTCACTTTGTTGGTCAGCTTTTAAAAGACTTTCAGTGCCTGATTCAGCACTTGCAGAGAATTAGTTGTGCAGCAATGCCATTTCTGTTTATAAGGATAATTCAGGCCACAACTTCTTAATCTGCTCCAAATGAGTTGACACACTTCCCTCCTCAGTTCTATATAATACATTTACTATTTTTACAGAAGAAGAGCTGCTGTGAGTTCCTTTTCTTGCCAGTTCTTGACAGAAGTAAAAAACCCACCTTTTATATGGTTTATATAAGTAAGTTGGTTGTGTTGACAAAGACCTTTTCTCATAATCCTGTTCAGCCCTGAGTTAAAAGTGTTGAGTGTAGCAGTCTTAGGAATTCCTCCTTTGCTGGTGCTGAGGTTGTCCATCCACGATTATGCATCTCCACAATCCTGCTGCATGAAGTACAGAGCTTTAGTGGACTCCAGAATGTACTGCTTGGAGAAAAGTCTTTGGAAAGGTTGCTCTTGTTACATCTTGAGGTGTAATGGCCAATACCTGAGCCCTGCCTGAAAGAAACTTCTTTGTCCAACTCGTAAAAAAACTCATCATACCAATTACGAGACCAACAAAAATCTATAATGAGTTTGTTAATTATCTGCAGAGACAGTTCAAGTCCTTAAGTGGTAGAGATTCCTGTTGTACATTTGAAGACTTCAATCAGGAACAATATCAAAAATAGTAAATTAATATTGAATTAATAAAACATTAAACAGATAAGGCTTTCCCTTTGTTAGTGGCTTCTTTCCTTGAGTTACGTGTTTCAGGCATAGTTAACTAGGTAATGCGGCAAGTTCCTTGCCATCAGTGTGTTAAAGAGAGGTGGCAGAGACACTGAACCCACCAGCCAACTCCCAGCCTGCTGCAAGAGTTTTGGTGTGAAGCACTTTGTCTTCCAAGCATAATGTCCCTGTGGTTGGCTAAAAAGGCCTCGAGCCCAGCTGTAGCTCTCTCCCAAGACATCACTTCAACTCCAGCATATTCCAGTTGTACCCTCTTTTAATCAGTCTGCTATGCTGTACAGCTTAGGGGCTACTTACTGCCCCATGCTTGTGCACCTCATCCTCACACAGCAGAGAGGCAGCCCTGCTGGGAAAGGCCAGGCCCTTGCTTTGAGTGAAGCACTGAGCTACTCCTGGGACTGTGTCAGAAGCTGATAAACAAATGAAATAGTGCCAGTGCTTCCTGGGCCTCAAAGAGAACAGGCCATACCTGCTGCCACTCAGAAGACACAGAACTTAAGGACAGGCTCTATTTTCCATCAGGAGGGGTGACTCTGATTGATGGACCTTTAAGAGTTGCCTTTTGGGGACAGTACTGTGATGAGGCTTTGCTCGAGTTTGTGCCTTCTGCTGCCTGCAGCCTCATCCACTTAAGGCTGTGCTTCTGTTCCGTGCAGTGCCAGCGCCAGCTACCATCACTATCCCCCTGTGCAGCCACTGCAGGCCCAGAGGGGATGTCTCATCCAATTCTTCCTCCTCAAATGAGAGGAAGATTCTTTCTGAGTACCCCTATTTCAAGGAATGCTTCCTTGTTTGTTCACTCTAGAATGTAAATAGGGCAGCGTGCTTGTCACAAAAAATAACACCAAGGGGGTTTTGTGTTCACAGAGATTGCAGCTGACATGTCAGAGCTTGATGCTTGAAAGAAGCAGGGTTTTCCTAGGAACGTGCAATACATTGCTATCAGGAAGGACTGGTGCCCTAAAATAGCCATGCACTAGGCTCCTGTGTATTTTAACAGTGCCATGATAAAAAGATTCTGAGAAGCCTTTAAATGTTGTTTTTCTTACAACTTCTAAATCATTTCATTAAACTGGTGCACCCTTTTCTTCCCTTAATGCAGAGGCTTTCTGCAGCCCAAATCACGTCTTTTTCACAAACCCCTCCTCAGACCTGCACCAAAATGTCCATTTAACAAAAGGCATTTTGAAACCCTTTGCTTCTGTAATCATCCTCTTTTCCCTCTAACCTCCTTCTGTCATCCCCTGTTACACTCAGCCTGAGTGCTGTGGGGCAAGGACACATCTCTCTAATTGTGTGGGTTCACCCACTTGAAGAACAGGACGAAACACACACACACACTGCACCGAAACATGGATGAGAATAATTGTTTCATACCTCCCCCCCAAAGAGTGGTAACCTCTGAGCAAGGAGGTCCTTTCTTACCTTGTAATAAACGACATTTTGAAGCCAAGAAATCAGGAAAGTTGTTGACATCCCTTTCCTCCATAGGCTTTTCCTGTTGACACTTAAGAATCTTTTGGAAGCCTCTTTCAAAAGAGTTTCACGGTCTTCAAGTGAAACATCAGTTTCACCTCAAAGTCTGTTATTGGATCTGACTCTGCCATAATTGAAGGCAAAAATAACACCCCAGAAACATTAACCCATATAAACATATGGTCTACAAATAATGCAATAAATGTGATATTGGCCTGCACTGGCGGGAACAGAGAGCAGCCCCTGCTGTTCAGCTGCTACTGAGTTGGAGAAATATTCTCGTCACATTGGTGAATCTTGTCATTGTAGAAAATGTTTATTCCTCTTACACTTGTGCCATCAGCCAAGGAGCAACTGCAGAAGAAAAAGTAGACTGATTTTTTTTTTTTTTTGCAGTAAAGGATGAAGAGTGAGAGATGTGCCCATCTTTACATTTATATTTAAACTTAAGGAGATGGTTTGCGAGTTACCTGGTGTTGCAGCCTTATTAGACTTTATCTTTTTCTTCTTCCTGTGACATGTATTTTATTAATTTGCCATGTATTTATCTGGTACAACGAGTATCTAATATTCCTTTAGTATTTGCATCAATTAGCTGGAAAAAGAGTGGCTATTCGGTTATCATTACATCATTTTAGTTAGTAGCGTGCTTTTATAGGTGAGTAACAGAAGGCACTTACAATTGAAAAGCCTTTTTTCCCCCCTCAGTGTATAGGTAAGGTACTGATTAGAGTCAGCTGCCACATCCAGCACCACAGGCACCTTCCTGAGGCTGGAGGCTTTGGCAAGGATCACAGTTTAAATCCAAAAGCACATCTCCACTAACAGCTTCAGAGACATATGATTGTGTCTACAACTACAGTTCATAGGCGTGTTGTTCGCTGTCATTCCTCATACTTTTGAGAAACACTTATCAGCAAGAAATTAGTATCTGCTCTTCTTATACTCTGCAGTTCTGGGAGGATGAAATTCCTGCATGAAAGGCTGATCGTGCTTCATTTCTGCCCTATAATTGGCTCCCTGAGGCAAATGTAGAGTCACAGCAACTACAAAGAAAAAGTAGGGTATCCAAATGCGGAGCCCTCCCTCTGCTCACCTCAGAAACCGAGGCTGACAGGGAGCCAAATTAGGGAGAAATGGGTGTACTGTTTTGCACTTAGCTTCATTTCCACACATACATTAAAGCTACTTTGGGCTATTTCATTTATGCTGTTTTCAAGTGCACAGATCCAATAATCAAAGACATAATGCAAGTTGAAGTACCAGTCCCATCGTTTGTGCATTTAACTCCTCTTAACATACCTATTTTCATTATGATGCTTCAAGAAGTTGGACACCCTACCCATCATAGTTATACCCCTCTGCCCCTGCTCCCTGCTGTTTGTTGCAATTTAAAAACCCTTTTCCATCTTTCATTTAATTCAGCCACTCCTCTTTGCCATTCTTCATTTGCCTCATCTTGTCTTTTCTTAAACACCTGCAGGGACGGTGACTCCAACCCCACCATTTGCCTCACCACCACTGCCCTGGGCAGCCCACTGCAATGCCTGAGCTGGATATTCTCCTTTGAACTTCTCCTATGTAACAGCTGGTGGCTTGTTCAGATGACCACTTGCTGACTGCTGTCTTTCACTTCCCTGACCACTCTGGTGGTCCTGCTTTTTCAGGCCCAAAATGGCAAAGGCAGCTGAGATAAAATGCAGATAACAGTTGTGGAGCCTTGCTGCTGCTGCACCACACACCTGCCCTCCCCAGCCCTCATCACATCTGGATCATCTGTCTGAGAGATGATTTAGACTCTCTCACTCTCCTTGGGACTGGGCACGGTGCACAACTTCAGACAGCTGAACCAGCTCAAAGTAATTCAAAGTCACCAGCTGGAACTGATTATGAGATTATAAACCCCAAACCAGCTGCTTTGAAACTGAAAGAACATGCAGTTTCTCTTCAACTCTTCCCAACCCTAAGCCAGCTTTTACAGGACCAAAGTTAAAATCATCTTTCACTTAAACAAGTGCAACTTCCCCACAGGCCCTTCCATGCTGTCGGGAAAGGAAAACCAAGTAGCCAGTTCTCTAGCACCAGTAACTACTGCTAATTCAGTAGGAAGGAGCTTCCCCTCATCACCACGGAGAGATCCTGAGTTCCTCCTTTTGGGGACAAATTATTGGCAGTTGTGCAAACACCACAAATAAGGAATCTCCTCATGACCTTTATTTCTCTTTAGTTTTGTAAGCAGCTGGGATTCAGTTAAACAAGGTCAAATTGCAGTCCAATAAACGTTTTCTATTAAAAAGTATTTGGAGAGATCTTTCTACTGCAACACTTTCTACTAGCAAAACGTTCATTAAATATAGTGAATTTTTAAACAAGATTAATACAAAGCTAGTCCTTGAGATAAAAACCATCAGTAAAAGGATTTTATGCTAATAAAATCTGCAAACAGGAACTTAAAACTGTACAAAGCACAGACCTTGTATTTAAGTAGAACAACTGCAGCAACCTATTTTTGAGGCTATTGGAACGCGAGCGTAATCTCAAAATACCAAATGAAACAATTGAAAAATAGCATCAGAAATTGAAGTTACTTACAGTCCTGTGGTTAAACCACTGAATTCAAAATAAAAAACTCTTTAATCAATGACAAAACTACCACCGTGCTTTGTGTGTGTGAAATCAAATGGTTTAAACTTGAGTGCCTTCGTCCCAATTAAATGAATATTTAAGTGATGTCATTTTTCCCTTCTCTGCAATGTCTGCCAACTGAGTAATTTTTAGGCATGAAAGATGCTTTTGAACCACTCTAGGTGCACATCTGATACAGAACATAGTCTTTTGTACAGCATTTTGATTTGAAGACTAAGGAAAATTAGCAAGCACAAATCAGTCAAGGAAAAAACAGCAAATCACTTACAGAGCTCTTGCTTTAAAACAAGGAAAGCAGGGGAATTTACAATGTATTTCTCACCTTTTTACCAGATTACTCGACCACTTCTAAGTAAGAATAAAGGTGGTTAAGAAGAGAGAAACCACTCCTTCCTACATTTGTAAAAATACCAAAGTACTTGGAGAACATTGGCACAGAAACTATATTACATGTACATTCACTTGTAAATATTTTTATGTAGCTTCAAACATAAAAATGTTGGTAATTTTACAGAATCCCATTAGGTATCAGTCCCAGAATACGGTTACTTGTATGAAAAAGATGGTCTGTTAAGGTATTTTTATTTTGGATGGTCCTTTAGTGACATTTGTTGGCTACTGACCCCTGTGTACAATTTCAGTTCTTTACCACAAGGTATTTCATAACAGTGAGGAAGTGGTGCAAACCTACCTGGAAAAGGTCAGGAGGTAACATCTAATTCCAATTTTAGTGACGATAACCACTGACAGAAGTACTTTTTACCTGCTTTTTTGTTTCCTGTTTTTCTGTCTTCTGAAGCCCCCACAGCTACTGATGGACTGTTGATTGGCAAAGACTGAATAGGAAATTGCACTTTGCATTGGAATGATCCACTTCACAAATTCAGCATGGGGTTTGTTTACCCGCTGTGCCTGAAACAGGTACATGATTTGCTTATTGCTTAACGATCTGTAAGGGTTAATGAAATTCAGAAGAGAGTACCATCAGTGAGTATGCTCCTGGAGAAAGATTTGGGTAACAGCCATCTTATCTAAGCCTTCCAGTTTCAACCTCTTTAAGTCCAAATATCATTTTTATGACACTACAAGCCTAGTGACAACATCTGGCACAATAACTTCTCCAGAAAAGCTACGTGGACAAGAAAGTACTACACAGTAAAATCTGACTGAATAGAACACCTGTCTTGACCCAGGCTCAAAGCTGGTTTGCTAAGGTTGGTCATGGAAAAAAGTATGATTTCTGTCCCTCCCTACTTTTTAATTTAAAGCGTAGCTCTAGGAGAGCGTTTCCCACTACGGACAGTGAAAGGAATTTTGCAGTTTCTGTGGGTTGAAAAGTCTGGGCCCTGTAGGTACTAAAAACATTAAGATACCAGAGTGCTAAGGAGCAAAGTAAGTCAAAGAAATGCAAAAGAAATGCCGAGTTGAGCAATGGAGTTAGCGGTGGGGATTATCAAAATCTGTTCTTCTGTCTTGGCAAAGCATCAGCCGCTCACAGGGTTCCTGCAAAGAGCTCTCATTCACAGGAGCAGTCGGCGTCCAGCCCTGCCCCGTCGCTGCCGCTGCAGCCGTCCGGCCCTGGTGCGCAGCCCCCGCCCTGTGCGGCCTCACCCGCGGGGCAGCCGGGCGGGCTCTGGTTGAGGCAGACCTGCCCGGCACTGCCACCAGTGTCACAGCTGGCAGGACACGTCTCTGCCGACGCCCCGTCCTGCTGGGCACCTCTGTCATTGGTCCCGGCTACCTCGTCTCCCAAGTCTATGACATCATCCAGCTGCTGTTCTGGATCAGGCTTGGCTGCTCTTGAGATCCGTGCTTCCAAGTTTCTCGTGTTCTCCGTGATTTCAAATTCCTGCTTCTCCCCTGCCCTTCGCTTCTCCCTAGTACTTAATTTAGCCTTCGTGGAATTCTTCATTTTTCTGTTGTGCATGTCTTCTTTGGAGAACCTCCAGTGAAACTACAAAGAAGGGATCCAAATGTTAAAGACCATTAGAGGCAATCTCACATGGACATTTACTTTCCTGAGTAAAAATGTTTTGATTATTTAGTTTTAATTGAAAGTCCAAAGGGTTTGACCAGAAAGACCCAAGATTAAAAGAGGCTGCCTGACCAAATCAGATGGTCTAAGATGATTTCTGCCCACACAGATATCTCTGTTACACAGAGGAAAGAGAGCTCGATGCATTCTGCTTCCGCTGCTGCATGTGCCTGGTGGGTTCCTCCCTACACTGTGTGGAAAGGGAGGATGTGCAAAGCTGCACAAGTGCAGACAGAGGAAGCAATCTTGTGGCCTTATTCCAGTTTTTTTCACCAGGTTAACAGCAGAACTACCACCACACCCAAACAGTAAAATATTCTGAACCATCTGTATGAATGTCTCTTGATGAGAAAGCGTGAGGCTGCTTCTTGCAGCACTCCCACAGGACTTGCCACAGCCACCATTTCAGAATAGTTTTAACTACTATTAAAAAACAAAAAGGGAACTAGCAGTACCTTGAAATACTAACTTGACAGGTATAATGTATATTAAGGCTGACAAACACGCCACTATTACATCGGCTTCATTTGTCAAAAAATAAATCAACCTTCCCAAGGAAAGCCAGACCATAGAGTCACAGAATCACAGAATGGTTTGGACAGGAAGGACCTTAAACCATCTAGTTTCAAACCTTCTGCCATGGGCAAGGATACCTCCCAGAAGACCAGGTTGCTCAAAGCCCCATCCAACCTGGCCTTCAACACTGCCAGGGGTGGGACACCCACAGCTGCTCTGTGCAACCTGTGCCAGTGTCTCATCACTCTCACAGTAAAGAGTATCTTCCCACCATCTAATCTAAACCTGCCCTCTTTCAGTTTGAAGCCATTACCCCTTGTCCTATCACTACACTTCCTGGCGAAGAGTCCCTTTCTGACTTCTCTGTAGGCCCCCTTCAGATACTGGAAGGCTGCTGTGAGGTCACCATGCAGCCTTCTCTTCTCTAGGCTGAACAGCTCCAACTCTCTCAGCCTGTCTTCATAGGAGAGGTGCTCCAGTCCCCTCACCAACTTTGAGGCCTCTCCTGGATTTGCTCCATGGTTCCAAGCCACTGCTAAGCCATCCTACACAAGTTTGCTAAATATCTCTAAATGTGCACAACCATTTTTTCAGCAGTGTCAGTTGCTGATCGAAGCTCAGGAATGGGTTAGGAGGCAATGTCTGCATGGCATAAATAATCTCATCAGGACATTCAGCAAACCCAGCCATGTTCTAAAAAGCCATTATCTCCAGTGAAACTGGGTCTGTGTTGAAGTTAGCCAAAACTTCCTGTATTCATAAATTTTTGATCTAGCTATTTATTCTTTAATCAAAAAGCCATTCGAAACTTAATATTAGATTACAAAGCTGGAACAATGTTCTTTCCTCCTGGTAGCGAGAACTTAATGTAAAAGAAGAAGGGGAAAGAAAAGAAAGAAATTGGCTTTCACAAAACTTCTCAGTTTTACTTAGAGGAAGTTATCTTTCACTTCAATAGCACTGCAATTTAGAGAAAGAGGAACGATAACATCTCAGTTCTAGAGCGCAGCTGTTTAAAATTCAGACACCTGAGTTTTTTCCTCTTTGATTTGCAGAAGTGCAGGGCACCCACTACTCCATTTAACTCAAAGCTCTCTTTGACAGAAGGTAAGATCAGGGCCCTAAATGTGATAAAGATCCAACTGTAGGAGGCTCTGTGTGTGTGTGTACTCAGTCAGGTACTTACACTGTATTTCACAAAAATGCATTCAGCCAGTTTCTGCTGAAATAAGCATCAGTTTTGTATAAAGTGAATGAACACAATTACCTCATCCCTGACTGAATATTGCACTAACAGGAGTACTTCTCACTGAAGAGAGAAGTTGTACCACTCCTTGCATGTTTCCTTTTCTGTTCCTCTGACTACCTTGAACAGCAGTTCACTGGTGTGCAAAGACAGGATAGAACATTTTCCAACAATGCAATATCCTTTTAATTTTATCATCCTATTTCCCTCCGCTGAGGGTTATCTATAAACATTTTAGACATGCCATAGCTTAGTTAAAAAATCCCAGAGAGCCTGTGATGTGGTATGTGCAGAATATTCAGCAACTTTTAATCACATGCTTGCGTTGGCATCTTTGATGTGACACAAAATCACTTATGGATGTTGAACCAGTCTTAGATCTCTTTACAGAGCTGTAATCAAGGTATGTCATCCTTCCTTGACCTTTGGTATGAAAATGTGCTGTAGTGATCCTTGCCCTCAAATATGCCTGTATATTTAACACTGCCAACGAGTAAGTCCTTTGTCAACCAGACATTGTTAAATAAGTTTTTATAGCCCGCAATGAAAAAAACAAAGTTTTAAGTCATCTGGATGGTATGTATCTGTTATTGTAATACAAGAAATCAGCATCATGCTACTTTCTCTGTTTGAAGATGAACAACCACATATGGGTTCCCATCCCTTCCACTAAAACCACACACAGTGGTGGGAAAAGAATGACCAAATACAGGCACTCTTAACACTCATCCCAAGATCCCTTTAATCACCTGAAAACAAAGAGAAAAAACAAGGAAGATGGGCTTTGTAACAAGTTCACACAATATTCTGGGCTCCTGTTTTGCTAATGAGAGAGGGTAAATCCTAAATCAGTCACCTCCCAGCAGTTCTCTCCTACTTCAGTCAGTTCAAACACTCTCCTGCTCTGCACTGTATCAAAAAGACAACTTTCACAGAACCAGGCTCCAAAACAGCGAGGACTTCAGAGAAGAAAACTATCTGCAATTATCTAAACTGCTGGGTAAAATGCTCCTGTTGCTCAGGTCTGCTCAGCATTTCCGATCTCCTACCGCAGCTCAGCTCTGCATGGCCGGAAGCACCCACTCCTGCAGGGGACATCGGGCTGGCAGCACCCACCAAAGCCCACAGAGCCAGAGCAAAAGCGAGGCTGCATTAGCCAGCAACCTCATCGTCACGTGGTTTCAGAGATCTTTCCCATACTTCATCTGGCTTTCCTGATCCCTTGCATACTGAAAGGGCAAGGCAAGTTTGACTACTGTAGGAAGGCCATCACTTTCTCAGTTTCCAGCCCTTGCATTTCTCTCTCCAGCTGTATGGCATGATGGGTTTGGGCAGGGGTTTCCACAGCTATGTGTTTAGAAAGGGAAATGGGAATACATACACGCATCCACATCCATACATCACTACCTGTCAGCTATGTCCTTGGACAATTTAGCTGGATTTTAGAGGCTTTTTTTGGTTAAATTGCACCAGAATTCATTAACATTCACACAACAGAAACACCAGCCAAGATCAAGCCTACATTGAGCCACGTTCTACCAAAACAGAGAGAGAGAACAAGACCGAGAGAGCAATTTAAACAGAAAAGATAGGAAATGGGTGAGAGAAAATAGTGCTGGTTCCACCTTGCAGACACTGAACGTGGACAGAGAATTTTAGAAAATTGAGGTTCATGGCTGGTTTACATGAAGAAAAATCTACGTCTCTTTTGCTGCTGTGAGTCCAAAAGAGAATGAATTCTAGGAGCTTTGACATCATTTGAGCATTTTTTGTCTCTTTCATTTGAACAGTTCCATTCCTTGTGTCTCGCTACTGTATCACAGAAACACTGAATAGGCCATTTTACTTCTACGGGAAATCAATTTCAATATAGAAATACCACCAGCAAAACCCAAAGAAACCAGAAACTCAAGGTTATTTACCTTAGATTCTTTCTTCTTTGCTTTCTGGGGCAAAGAAGGTCTCTGAAGAAATACAATTTGCTTTGTAGATAAATTCCCCTCCCTGAAAAGAAACAAATGCACACTCCTGAGAATGAATTAAATTCACATCCAGCAGCATGCAAAGCAAAAATCCTTCTCAGTCATTTATTTCTGCAGGTCAAAGAAGAACAAAATGAAGAATGATCCTCACATCGCCTGTCCCTGGTGTCTCTGAGCAGCCTGGTATTTTGGGGGGCAGGGAGAGGGGAATGTTCAGACTGACAGAGGCTGTCAGCCTGTGACACAGTTTTGCTGAATGTTTTAGCATTAGTGTGTAAACACAGAATAAATTGTTTGGAACAAAAAGGAAGAAACCCAAGAGCCCCAGTGCCTGTGTGTCTCAGCAACACAGAAGTATTCCCTCCCTCCTTCCCTCCCTCCCAGGGCACTGATCCGGAATGGGGCTGGGTGATCCCTGTAGGTCTGCAGCGTGGCAGGAGGAACAACCACCAGGTGGGTGCCCTTCTGCATTGACCTCTGTTACTCGAGGTATCAGTGGGATACAGAAAGCTGGAAGAGAAAGAAAATCATATATCTATACCTTTAAGAGTCAGGGATTACAAATCATAACTGTGATTTTCTATTCATTCTTTTATATTTAAACATTTACGTAAAACTTAAATACAGTTTTTCCCTCAACACAGATGGCCTTTTATTTTTTAGGTTTTTATGTGTAGGAGTAGTCTTCATCCAAATCTCATAAAGAGCTGGGCATATTTTTACTCTTTTTAACATAAAAAATCATGACTGATTATACTGGTGTGTATATATACATATAAATATATTCCTGAACAGTGACAATTCAGAAGGCACCATCTTTCATGATTAACAAGTGGGATGATTGTTTGTCACCAGTTACGAAGATTATTTTTAAGTGATTTGCATTTATATTTAAAAACTCAGAATATTAATAATAGCAAAGTAGACCATGGAATTATTACATCTGCACACAAGGCTACTTGAACAGTGACACACTAATCTCACAGGGTTCTGCTCAGTTAGACTGTATCAGCAGCATTAGACAAACATATTAAGAATAAAATTACTTTTCTTCAGCTAGACAACATCGCACTCCAAACATTATCACACATTTTGTCTTTGCTCTAAAGGACGTTACTGGAAGATCCAGAGCAGGAATTTTACAATCATGGAGTTTAGAGAGAAGCAGAAACAACACCCAGAAAATTCATGCAGACACCACAATGCCACCTTGCAGTCTTTCTGCCCACCAGACATGTGCTTCCTGCCACATGTGGCTTGTGATGCTCGGAAAACCCCGAGAACAGCTGCGGCAGGCTTTGCAAGGAAATCCACACTGACTGCACAGGGAATTGCTTGTGCAGACTGCAGTGCTTGTGCAGCAACTTCCCTGGCCAAAAGGCAGCACTCACTCCTCCCTACCTGTTTGTCTTCACAATGGGAGTAGGAAGCACGCACGTCAGCTGCCAGCCGTACATGGCAAGGGAATTCAGCAGCGGAACATAATCTGTCTGCACTTCAACTCCCTGGGGAAGGAAAAGCAACAGTTGGCATCATCACCTGGAGTGCAACGTTCAGCTTCGCACCAGAAAAAAAACCCCAAGAAAAAATACATGTGATACGTGTGTGGGTTTTCTCGGAGGGAGAAAGGGTTTTTGCACTGAAGTGGGTCATGTTTTACGTTCAGCTAGGCAGGAAGGAAAACGTTCAAAAACATGAGACAAACGACCGACCGCCCATACATCCCAAACTGTAAAAGGAGTCTGTTTAAATGGTAAACATCTGTGATCTCGTTTTTACGCTGCCTGACTCATCCATCTAGCTTTAGATGATTCCAGATTTGAACAGGATAAATTAATTGTATGTTATCAATTATCTCCTCCCCAAAAAAATTATGTTCAAGTAGTTAAAAAATGACAGCATCGCTTTGCTTGGATTCTGCACTTGTCTAGGCTTCAGCAAATCCTGAATATCTGCACTGAAATCAGTCGTGTTGCTCTACCATGATGGATCAAAAGGAAAATAGCCAACAACAGCAACAAAAAATGTAAGTACGAGCCTGTTCCTTTTATCGCCCACAAATACGCGTCGCTGCCTTCTTATTTTGAACGAGGAAATCTGTGGGTGAGACGAAAAGCTTTGCCTTTCAGTGCAGGAGTCTGGCTCCTGCTGCACATGTACCCAGCAGAGCCTTGCTCATTCTCTTTCAACTAAATGGCAGACCCTGCAATCCACACAGAAAGAACCACTGGTGGTTTCAACAAAGGTTATTCCAGGGAGGTGTCTAATTGCCAAGACTGCCAGGAATTTAATGAATAGATGCTACAGCATATTTACTAGTTTTTAATTTTAATAAACACAAAGCAGACAAATGGTAACTACTAGTCTCTACAAATATAACTAAATTTGATTGGAATAACAATTACATTTGCCAAAAAGCTCATGCACTTACACTGGTTTCACGTGCACGTAAGGAGTTTTAACTGCCAATTCGCAACACTGGGGAAGGCACAATAGTTTTGCAGCTCCAAAAAATCCATTTATTCCGCAGTAATGAAACAGTCATTTGATCAGAACTAATCCAAATCCTGCTGTAGTTATTTCAAGGTATTTTAGTGAATTCCAATCTCAGCTGTTCCTTTCTTCTAACGAATGTAATTTAGGTCACTTATATCTTTATAACTGAATGGCTGCCTGACTACACCTATTAAAAACCTGATCATGACTACAAGTGCAAATAGCTGAAGAAGCTGTATCAGTCCTGCTTAAAAGGAGAATGTTTAAAATCTCTACCCCAGAAAGTGCCTCCAAAAGAACACTACTAATGTTACTTGTGTACAGAGGCTTCTGGCGGCTTAGAGAGGTAGTGCTACTTTACAACATCACCCTGTACAAACTGGCATTTGTAACTCTGGGAAAGAGACACCCTGCAAGAAGGGGGCAATACCATGTGGCCCTTAAATCATGTCCTCTGGAGCAATCAAGACTCGCCCTGTAGCTGTGATCATGGTAGATTCAGAGTCTCCTCTGACTCCCATTTCCCTCTGGAAGACAGATACTTGTGCGCTCTTTCCAGTTTTTAAAATAGAGTGTCCAAGAGTAATAAAAAAATTATGACATATCTAGATGCGTTTATGATCTAATGTCTCCAGAAGACATATTAATAACACAGTGACATTTATGAGATCGGTCAACAACGCCTTCAAAAAATAAGGATGAAAATATGCAACATGATGATTAAGAATAAGGTCAGAGCATCCACCATCACAAGCTCTTCATGAGGTGCCACATAAAAGGACCTATCTCAAACATTCCCTCCATCAAACAGTTTGCAGAGGAAAAACCAGAAGGAGCTCACTCATTTAGAGGGTGAAAGCAGATCAGGATAGACTGGCACAGCAGACCTTGTTTGTGCCCCGAGGAACATCTTGCGTTGTAAAGAGGATTTCTGTTTTGAATTCATTGCCTAAGGTGGGTGATTAGCAGGGAGAACCTTCTTCTTGCATCAGGATGTGCAACAAATGTCAGAAATCAGAGGGAGATTACAGCAATGAGGAAAGACATCAATACCACGCAGAGCTCATTTGGCTGCTGTGGAAGCCAAATTGTTTCAGGGACACGCCATCACTCCTGCCACAGCCCCTGTCCCTGCAGGCTCTGAGCAACGAGACAAGGCTGGCTTTGGACCTGTCTGACTTGTCAAGATCAAGCATTATCTGCAGCAGATGTGTGTATTTCACAACGCAATGGTGCAGAAAGGAAACAAGCAGGTAAGCACATTCAAAAGGGTAAAGTTATCAGAAAATAAATTTAAGTCAATTAGGCCTAAAGAAATGGTTTTTTTTATATCTAGCAATGTAAAAAAAATCAAAACCAACCAACCTACTGAAAGAGTTCTATACAGTTGTTACCAAAAGGTGACCCCTTATTTTTCCCATGTGCTGGTACCCAACAGCCCAGTGTGCCTGTTGGGCTCTCTGGAGGCAGGAATTGTGTACATGATGCAGAGGTGTAGCCTCCTCTGAGCTCCTCATGCCCTTTAACAAGTTCTCTCCAACTCCACGACGCTTCACTGGAGTCAGACACTGCACCTCATATCCAGGCCCTTGGGGACTAGATTACCCCCAATAATTGGCTGCGTTTGAAGATGACAGACAAGAGAAAGCAGTCACTCCAGAATAAACAGGTGTAATCCACATGGGCTTCAAACTCCCAACTTGCCAATACAGATAACTGAAGCTTTTTTTAAGACCACACGAAATTACTTCTCCCTCCCCCTCCTGAATCATCAGTCGTAATTCTATCCCACAACTGGAATTTGTGTGCCAGCAGGAGTCACAGTTATACAGACCTTTAATTGGTGTCATATTAAATGCTTTCTAAAGCAAAAATGCTTCTAAACAAACAATACACTGGGGGACGGGTGCAGAGGAAAAGAGTCATCTTGTGTTCGTTTTATATTTAATACAGTAATTATTTTATCTACTATTATTAGAGACAATAGAAATAAAATTTCAAACACACTGTTCCATCAGATGAAAATGCAATGTTCTTTCTAACTAGCAAATACTGGATTTGAACACCAGCAGAAGTAGAAAAAAATGTGCCAGAGCTCTCCTGAAAAAGAAGTGTTCAAACAATGCGTCTCAAACTGGGAGACATTTCATTCACTGAAAGGGTGGAAAATTTTAATTAACTTGCTTCCCACTCTCCTGTGGATGATAAGTAATCTCTGATCACACCTTGAGTGTCAAGAAGCCAGAGCATATTGAGCTAGGATTTTCCCTTGACTTGCATCACATGAAAAGAATTCTTTTTATTTGTAGTTGTATTGTTTGTTTTCATCATTTTTTCCTTTCACAGTTGCTTCTGCTCATTAGGAAAAAAAAAAGATTAAAAAATGATAAGAATAATATCTAGGGCAAGCCACACAAACAACTGCATTAACAATTTTTCTTTTCTTTTCCCCCCCTACTGCGGCAATTTTAACCACAGCAAGATAATACACAAGACAACTACTAAGCTCTTGTGAGACAGAAGTTCTTCAGAAATCATTCTTTCCTGGGCTAAGTGAATGTGATTTAGTTACAAGGCAGCTATGGATTGTCACTATTTAATTTTTTTTTCCAACATGGATTAAAGAGTGGTAGATCGAAAATCCCATTAAATAAATCTTAATAAAACCTTTATTGGCAAATCCTAACAGACTGCATACCAAAATCTACTGACAGATGGCAAAGAGGATGGGAAGTAAAAAAAACAAGTTGCTTTGAAAGTGTAACCTACTGTTTGTTGCAGAAAATGGGCACTGCTTTCAAACCCAGCTCCTTACAAAAAATAGAGGGGAGAGTCCATGAGAGAGGCAACGTGCACCCCCAGCCAAGGCTGGCTGTGAGTCCCCACCTCTGCCAAAGCCAAAGCTTTTCTGTCCCAGGGCACTGAAGGGAGAAAGTGAAGTGGCAAAGGCAGGACTTGCACCTTAGTGGAAAAGAAAGGAAAAAAATGACAGAAATTGAATATCTGGACTGTGCAAGAATGACCCGGTAAGAGCATGCTGCAAACATTTTATGTTTGCAGTAACACAGCTGACAGGAGGACTAAATTCAAGCTCTAAATTTGTGAATTATTTGCCTTTTTCCTTTTCAGATTTCTTCCAAGACGTAATTTCTGCTGACAGCGTAACAGTATCGAACCATTAAAAACATTTATTGGAAGCAGAAGAGAAGTTTCACAAATGCTTCAGCAATAAAGAAGTTGGACTTTGTTCATCTATTATTGAGCTGCTCCTGAATTTCCATGTGTAACACACCACAGCACCTTGCTGGCAGACACTTGCTACACATCCATTAGCTGTGGAGCAGAAGGAAGTGGGATGGCTCCTGCATTCCTGGAAACCACCAGTGGCTTTGGCAAGCAGGTGGGTCACTGACCAACAAGGAGCACCTGCCAAATGGGGACCTTAGTGAAAAGGTAATAATAATAAAAAAAAGTAATAAATAAATCCATATGCAGGCTTTTTCATCAATATTCTGGACAGATATAATTTAGAGTTATTTACAATTACTAATATATATGTGAATTCCTGCAATGTGAAATATTTTTGAGACTATAATAAGGCTGTAACACTGTATGAAGCAGCATCTTGCTTAAGACAGTGTTTCTGCAATTCAGATGTATCTAGTCACAATTTCAGTACACACACAGGCATGCTGAGTAGCATTCACAGCTGGCTCCACATCTAGGGTAAAATTAAAAGAAAAACAACATCCAAAAACCCTTCTGTGCCCACAAAGCCTGCTTCTCTCACTAACTTCTGGGGATGCAAATCCTATTTTCTAGCAAGTATATAAACAAACAGAAAGACCGGAGTGCTCCTGATATTGCCTGCACCTGTAACAGAAGTACATTGGCACAGCAACACAATTCTGCATTTACAGAAGCACAGGGTTGGCAGCAAAAGCTGGACAAGGTGAATGTGCTGACACAGAGGGTTTTCCACACAGAAAACATGGAAACATCCTATGAAATGTGTTGAACTCACCAGTGCACAGACAATGTACACACTCCACTTAACTGTCCATGAAACACAAGAAATAAATGTGATCTAGCAATCCATCAGTACAGTTTCTTGAATAACTCTGGCATTTTTACTTTCACAGTTCCTGCAACAGTTAAGGTGTACCTCAAGGTGAGCATTGATTTTACTGTTTGTCCATCAGTTCTTTGGGGGGGAAAAAAAACCCCTAAGAAACTACTTCCTGAGAACTTACATACCCCAGTGTGCCCTACACACACAGCTTAATCATCCCCAGGCAGCTTCCCCAACACAATTCCCTTTGGTTATAATTTATTCCCAAACAACATGTGGCTTCTACCAAAAGGCTTTGTGCACCACTCCCTAGTTATGCAAGTAATAATCTATTTCCATGCAAGCTGCACAGCTGAAGCCCAGACGCTCCACTGCCCCTGGCTCGTGCAGCAGTGGAAGGCGAGTGCTGCGCTGCCCCTCACCCATGAGCAGGCTCTGTGTGCAGCCTGTGGGGTGACAGCACCCACTCCCATGCCCCTCAACTACCTCACACAGATGCACTACCCAGGGCACTACTGCCTGGCTGGAGTCATCTGCTGGGCAAAAGAAACATGTGCCCTGCGTGGTTTTATAGGAAGTACGAAAGAGGACTGAAATTCTTTTTCTCATGTTGTTCTTATGTGGGAGGTTTAGATCTGCGATGTTCACTTTTCCCTGGAAGGTTTTATGGGTGAGCAGAGAACTAATTCTTAGAAAACTGTGACAGCTAGGAAGGGTTTTTTTAATCTGTAATGTGCTCTTCAGTCTGCTTACTCCAAGCGCCCTTTACTCACATGGGAGAAGCGTTCTCCTTGTTAGATGTTCAATACTATCTGAGCCACAAGAAATTATCAAAGACATTCCAAGTTCATATTGCTAGATTTTGTTATTACATTAATCATCAAAACCAATGAAAGAATACTCTGTGGATTTTAATCATGTGGATTTTAATAGATTTTAAACCTATGTCTACTGAGTTCAGCAGACAAATATATATGTATATATGCTGCTTTCATATCTTATATAAAGGAATGAAACAAGAACTATAAAAACCTTTGGAAGGCTCCTAAAGGTTTTTGTTCAGCTCTGCTTAGAAAGCAACAAGCATTCAGCAAGACATTGCTGAAGTATTATGCCCAGGCAGCATATCTGTCCTTTGGGTGGTAAAGAGGGTCACACACACATGACTCCTCTGGGCTTTCCATGCCCATCACCATCAGCTCCTTGGCTGACCTGGTCATGCTTTTCTCCCGTGGCCAGAGACAACAGAACATGGCTTAACTGACATATGACCTAAATCAGATTTACAGACAAATCAAATCCTCATTTCCAGAGAATTTGTTTCAAGGCTTACATTAAGGCAACTTGCAACCTAGGCTCAGCAGAGATAAAATTTTTAAATCTTTTGGTATGTCGTACTTTAAAAGGTTTAGCATGTCTGCAGTGGAGACTGACCCCATTCAAGTCTGCCAGGGAAATGGCAACACCACAACATATTTGAGATTTTAATTCATGTCAGTACACCAGAGGTATGGTGTAGCAGCAAATACAATGTGATGAATCAGCAGCTCAAGATTTTCAATGAGAAAATACGTGCAAATTAAGGACAATATTTTCAAAATGAACACAGCTTTAGAGGCAGAACAATGCAGCAATCTTAAATAAATGCTATAGCACTCAATTTTAAAGACAGTATTAGCCATTTTGTCTTGGGTAATGGGAAAAGGAAGGTGACAGATTTAGAGTTGGGGAGAGGGAAATCATGCAGGCTCTGATTAATCAGAACTGTCTACCCACATTTGCCTACACAAGCAGAATTAAAACCATCAAACAAGTTTTAGGGGTAGATCTCAGAGACTGCAGTGGAAATAATATGTCCTGACATTTTTAGAGTTAAAGTGATAAGGATGAGTGCAGTATTTTGTCATAACAAGTCCTGTGGTCATTTGTAGAGGACACCACAGCTCTACTTCGAGAAGAAAGAGTTAAATTACTCAGAGCTATTACATCCTGTCTGCTGCTTGGCGGGACCACATACTGTGACAGCTGCGAGCTTTACATCCTCTACAAACTGACATTTTACACACATACTGAGTGCACACTGTTCAGCTTGTTTTCTCTATTAGCCTTAGCAATTAAAAAGGCAGCACTTTCTCTGCTAAGAAGTGTGCCAACCCCTCTCTTTTGTGTTTATGGTTAAACAGCAACCCTTCACCTTTTCATTTAGAAAGGTTTTCTTTCTAAAGGGCATCGATACATGCTACATGTCTTCCTTTCTAAAAAAGCTTTCTTTTGTTGTGGCTGGGATTCTTTTGTTTGTTTCTTCTTCTTCTTAATTAGGATACAGCACAATAAATTTACATTCAGTTCAGACCACCTCTGAGCAACTCCAGAGCTCATCCAGATAACCAAATTTAAAATAAGGATCCATTATATACATTTATGTCACGCTGCCCATCAGGGCTACTTCCACTGCCTCGGTACAAATGGAAATAATAAATAGAAAATATTAATGTAGATCAGAGTGGAATGTACACCAAAAAAATCCCTATCTTCTACATAATGAGTCATTCCACTGCTCCATAACTATCTCTGTAACAATTATACTTTGCAACACTAATAACAGAAAGAAAGCCTTTACTGGCTCTTGGACATCTTCTGTCACTACTGAACTCTGTCTTCTTCCCCATTCTACAGTCTCTTCCTCTGCCACTGCATTATTCCACATGGATGGTAAATAAACGTGAATTCCAACAGGGTTTAACACTTGGTCTTCTGGGTACGACACTGTGCAAGTGCCTACAGATCCCCGAGCTTCCAGTTCTTTCACGGATTCCATGGCTTTACCCACCTACACCTATTATGTATCAGACAGCATGAGGCATAATATATCCTGGCAATTATTTAAATTGTACGAGGAGAAAACCAAGGTAGCCAGCTCTGCTCTTTCTCTAAATGGGTAAGACCTTTGCAAGACTTCCCTAATGCCTCAACATTCTTCCTTCAGGAAGTTTTTTCTTCCCCATGTTCTTCCACTTTCAGCTTGGGTGGGAACATTTTCGTAACATCCTCAGAACAGCCACACTTGGTCTCAAAAGAGCAAAACTGCCAGAGAACACCCAGCATCCAAATTTTTAATTACAGCAGAGAATAATCTGATCACACTGACGAGCTGTGTATATGCTATCAGTCAGTTTCTGAAATTGCACATCCCAAATCTTATGTCTGGAACAGGAGATTCTCCACATTAGCCCTCAGAGACATGGTGTGTAGCAGTACAGCATCTCCTGACACACCAGATGGCATTGGGAGGTTCATTCCTTAATCTGTTGATCAGCTGTGTTGTCCAGCATGGAATTGCTAGAACTGAAAGCAAATGATACTCCACCTATGAGGCCTCTAACACTTCAAAGGGCTCTGCTAGAAAATACTCTCCTGCTGTGTCCTGGTGTTTTGGTCAGCACTCTGCCAACACAGGATCCCCATTATCCTTCTCATGCAGCTGGACAGAAACTCTCCTGTGTCCACACAGATTATGCCTAACTTTGTTACAATATCCTTACTGAGATGGAGAACCTTGGATCGGTTGCCTGAGAGCCAGACTGGCTCTGGCCAAGAACCTATTTATAACTCAGAAAGCTGTCTCCAACATGGCTGTTAAGTGATGGTTAAGGAAAAGTAATATATATTAGGTCAAGCATGCAGGATACCTGCCCCAAATATTTTGCATGTCTGGTTTAGTTTCTACTGAAAGAAATCCAGTTTGTGCACTGTGGGACCATTCTGTGAGGTGAAGTGAGGCATATTAAGGGTGGATCATTGGGTTCACTTCAAAAAGGCACTCCTGATCTGAATTAAAATGCTTGTATGAACACAAGATCCTCTAAACTTCCTGAACCCACAACCTTATCCAGAATGGAGGTCCAGAGATCTGCTGCATAAATAATTATCTGAAATACCTCCCTTTTGTTTGCTTTGTACCTGGCCTTGACTAGTGCCATTTGGCACTTAGTTCTTATACTGAAAGAGATGCCAAACAATCCCTATTTACCACTTTCCCATGATTTAGGAGCTCTCTACCTATTCCATTCCCTGCAACTCTTCTCTTTTCCAGGCTGAAAGGACGCACCATGTAAAGTATTCCTAATATGGAAGCTGTCTGTATCACTGACCATGCCCGCTGCTCTTCTCTGAACAACCACAGTGCTAACACAGCCTTCTGAAATAAGGTGCTGTCAAACACAGCTTACACAGTAGTATGCAGTAGTATATACTTGCTGCTTCACCCTCTATTCATTTCCTAACAGTTTTAAACATATGGTGAACATTAATGCTTCTTAACATTTGCCTTCTTGATCAGCCCTGACCTAATGCACTCATGAAACCATCTGTCATTATCCCAAAACCTCGTTCCTGAGTGGCAACACCACAGTTTGACCCTAAAAATTAACAAGAATTTACAGTGAAGTCTGTCATAACTGGAATAACATTTAATGCAATAAAGGAATCATTTTTCAGACACACATCAGCAACAAGAAAAGCTGCTATTAACGTACTTAACTGGTCTGCAAGTTGTTTGTAGCCATTATATTTGGCCATTTCTTGCTGCACTACAAAATCATCATCTAATAACAAAACTCTTAATCCTAGTCTCCTGGAATTTTACACACTTACTCTAGCATCTGTCCCATTTTCCCTTAATCCGTTCTTCTGACATGTGTGTGCCAAAAGGAGGGGTTATCTGCCTAAGGATTTTACACCCTTTACAATACATTCGAAGTGAAATTATCAGGCATTGCCTTTATAAATACACAACACCTATTTGTAGCAGACATCAGACAGAACAAAAAAAAAAGTACTAAGAGTTATGCAACTTCTTCTTTTTCTCCCATTTTCTTTTTGCTTCAAGTCACAAAGAATTCAAGCCCAGCTTTTCAAACACGCGGGTACTGCGTGTATCAAATATGCTGCGGAAGATCGGTACTGACCGATCTGGCCTAAGCAGTGCTTCTACTGATCTGCGTGGGCACCTGGCTCTGCACAAGGCCAAGCTGTGACACACGTGGTTTGTTTATAGGGGCCTATCCAGAATATGCAGCTCTTTCAGCATGTGAAGGAGGTCAGACAGAGCCAAGGCAGTTCTCTGTGCCTTCCTGCTGCAGCTAAGCCTGCCTACCTAAAGGGCTGCCTTCTTTAGAACTGCGATGCCACAGTGACTTTTGTGGTCATGTTGCCCTGACAACCAATGGAGATCCTCTCTGCAGTTAATCTAGCAGACATCTGTAATTTCAAGACAGATAGCCCGAGTTTCATTGCTCACTGTCACTCACATCTCCTACCTCTCAAAAAAACCATGAGGTTTATCAAGATCAGAAGTGTGTGGTACAAACCCAGAGTGTGGTGAACTGGCATTACTGTTAACGTTGCATCCCTTTACCTCAGCTGCCTGTGTGGTGCTGTTGGAGCACAGATCAGTATGTGAGAGTCTGTCTCACAGTCTTGGAGTGTTTTGATTTACAAAAAAAAGTCAAAGAAGAAAGACTGTACACATACCTTCAAGACAGTCCACTGCTCTACCACAATTGCATCATAGCCCTGCGTGGTTTTACTGTCTTCCACAGCAACATCTTCAAAGAGAAATACTCCATCCATTGTCCCATGTAAAGAATCTGTGAAAACACAGGGCTGTCTGTAAGCTTTATAGAAGGCACTCCATGTGTAGTGACGCATCCGAATTTATTAATAACATATTCTTCCAAGGATGTTACTAAAAAGTCCATAGACATTCTCTGATAGTCCAGCTCTATTAAATGAATGAGACTTTTATCTCTAGCGGTTCTTAAGAGCAATCCTACTCCTTAACAGCAAACCTCGCTGTCCAGTCTATATTCCACCCCTTGCCATCAGAAACCACAGCTCTCCCATTTGGAGCAGGCAAAAGTGATTTAGCCCTCAGTTCAGCAGTACTGCTCACCTACTTGAAGCTATAAACACACTAAAGACCACATATTATGTCAATGTGTTCTTTTCAAAGGGCTTTGAAGGTATACTGATTTATTTTTATGCTATTTATGATATTGATACTTGTTACTATATCCATTCATTCACACAAGTCAGAACCATGCATATGGATCAGTCACTGCAGCTACAGTAATCTAGATGGACTAAGGATGATCTGGCATATCTCAACAGTGTGAAAGAAAAGATACATTCAAAACTATTTAACCAATTTATGAAGGCATTGTGACCATCTGGTTTAGTGCCTCTCTGTCCTCATTTGCATTCCCAACATGTTCATCCTTTTTTCAGACAACACATACTCTTAAAGTTACTCGAGCAGCACTTTCTCCTTCAACTCAGCCACACACTCCATAACCAGCAATCACTCTCATACACCAGAACTTAGGTTTTGTCACCTGCATGATAGAACAGAATCAGAATAACTGAAAAAAAAAAACCAACCTTCTCTTTCTTTGTTAAAATAAGCTGATTGATGGAACAATAGAATCATGTTTAGGAAAACTGTAAATAAGCAGGACTGTGCCCTTTACAAACAGAGAAAACTCTTCTCACATTGTCAAGAGGCGTCTTTTTCAGCCTTTCTAATATGCACAATATATTTACCCTGTATGACTGATTATAAAGACCTTGCTTATCCCCTCCCCAAATGTTGTATTTTGCATGATAGTTTCCTTACATTTCTAGCAACACTATATTCCTTGAACTGGTATGATACATGTTTTTGAAATGCAGTCACACATGCCAAACTGACAGATTCTTGAACTGACAGGGGAGTCTTCTGGACAAGCCTGCTTAGGTGTTTCATCAGGGTCATCCTGCTTTCCTGGTGGATGTTATGAGGTCAAGAAATGCCAGCAGGAAGGAATCACTGCCTCCAAGAGAAAACATATATCAAACTCAGAAAAAATTTTCACAAAGGAGGCAGTGAAGAGGATTAAGAGGCTTCTTACCTCTTGCAGACATAATCTCAGTCAACATCTTCCAATGTCATTATATGATCTAAATTCAATTTATTATCTGGAAATAACAAATTTGTTGCAGGCAAAGCCCACAACAGACCATACTCCTATACTTGGAGGCTCTATACACACACACACACACACACACATACTCTGAAGCAGACTGTTGCTGCAGGTGTCAATGCACAACCCCTCTGTTTGTATTTGCACAGTCCTTTACCCTCTTTTGCTGCTGTTGCAGTCGAGTAATGAAGTTGCAAGTGAGGAGATGCAAATACTTGTCTCTAAACTAACACAACATTTTTTTTGGTTCACTTGTGTGAAGGAAAAAAGTTGTAAATCACTTACTAGGGATTGTCCTTTAAATTCTGTTGGGAGACTGAAAGAAGAAGAAAAAGACTCTGCCTACTTTCACACTGTTTTCACAGGCAGGTTTCCTGAAACTCTATTTAAAACAGAAAGAGACGAAGATTTCTCACTACTGCAGCAAGCCAGGATTACACATTGCTCCAAGGTGGATGAGCTGGACTACAAAATAGTAACTCCTGTCATCCAGACAGATTTCTCATCCAAATGAGAACAGACATTTTTGTTGTGAAATAACAGGCCAGATCACTAAGTAGCTGGGTTACAGGTTTGAAAACACAGGGAGAGCAAGCTTGCCACATACCAAAGGGTACAAGATATAATTACTGGATTTCGTTCAAAAACAGCACTTTGCTAGGCCCGACACTACAAAGGGGGAATCAACTCAACTTCTGTGAAATATCACATTCCAACACCCAAACCCATATCCAAATCTATTTCAGGATGCATAATGTACAAATAGCCCTTTAATTTTCCAAAGCACAGATGACAGGACAGCACCTACGACTGAAACCAGACCCTGACTAGACACAGACATCCAGATCTCGCCATAGCAGCTTTATACAGCACCAGTGCACTGCTCCTGTATTGTGAATTCCCTTCATGAAATTCAGTGTCACACTGTTGGCACAACTGCGGTTTGAGCTCTCCCCCCGCCCCGTGTTTGCCAGCTAATTAATAAGCGATCAAAACACAATCAGCAGGCATGTGTTTACACTCACGCATAAATCATCCTTTATGTTTCATTCTGCTGCACATCCCACTCATGCAATTCAGAGCTTCCACATATGTGAATGTGATGGTACATATGCAATGTTTTAGAAACCAATAGCTGAGCTCGGGAGATCCTATAGGCAGCAGAAACTTCACTTGGCAGTGCTGAGCTTATGGCTGGACTCGTGACCCTAAAGGTCTTTTCCAACCTAAACGATTCTAAGACTTTGCTTCCTTGTTGGATGTACAATGATTTCTATTGAAGGCTACCTCCATCAGTCATACAATCTACTGATTTTTTAATGGTTTTTTTTGCCATGGAAAACGAGAAACATGGAAGGGGAAAATGATGAGGGAAAGACAGCTGCAAATGTAAAGAACAGTGTCTGTTCAACAGAGTGATGCTGGTGAAAAACTACAGAAACTGGCTGGTGACAATTACTGAGATTTCCCCCTCAAACAGAACCAACCTCCTCTCTCTACCTGTCGTGCCACAGTGTTTTAAACATTCATGCCATGAATGCACACCTGCCAATTCTCCCATCTCACACCTTGGCCGCACATTTTACTTTTTACAGGTCATGTACTTCTCTTCCAGAGAAAAAGGGAGGCACAGGAAAGAATAATTTGATCATTAATTCCTTTGCATGCGAAGCATTTGGGATGCTGAGAATAATGGGGAAAAGGAGAATGCAGCAGACAGAAAGCTAGCAGGGTCATGTTTTGAAGAAAAGGCACATATAACCCATGCTACACTGTCAGCATCAGCAGGAATTGCAGGGAAACTCTTACACAGAGGTGTGGAAGGGCAAGGAGATGAAGAGATGCACTAAATCTATCTGCAGTACCTTTATCACACAGGGGGTTCTACATCTAAGAGCAACTTAAGTCAACAGTCACATGTTCTAGAGCTGGCCCACTAGGTGAGATGCACATGAGCCAACAGTTTCAGAATCACAGAATAATTCAGCTGGATGGGGACCTCAGGAGGTCTCCAGTCCAACCACCTGCACAAAGCAGATTCAATACAACTGCAGACCAGACTGCTTGTGGCTTTAGCTAGTTGCATCTTCAAAATCTCCAAAAATGGAGATGGCACAACTTCCTGGGTAGCCTCTTCCAGAGAATAACTGTTTTCATGAGGAGAAAGTGTTTTTTTATGTCCGCAAAGGACCTCTCTGATTTTGATTTATGTATATTTTTTCCAATCCTCCTACCACACACCACAATCACCTGGATCCACCGTTTTGATAGCCTTCTCATAGCCACTGCCAGGCACTGTTAGGTCCCCCAAAGCTGTCCTTTCTCCAGGCTGAACTAACTCTCTCAAGTGCTGGTTCATCTTCAGCTTGCTGCCTACTAACATTCCCCCGGACCTTTCAACAGAGCTGCTACCCAGCCTGGTTGTCCCCAGCCTGGATTAGTGAAAAGGCCTCTCCCTTCCCAGAGGCAGGACATTTGTCCTCACGGAATTTCAAACAGCTCCTGCTGGCACGTTTTTCCAGCCTGCCAAGGTTCCTCTGGACAGCAGCCCAGTTCTGAAGCACATCAGCTCAGTCTCCTGAGTATGGGATCATCCACAAACTTGACAAAAGCAAGCCTTGTTGCCTCCTGTGGATCCCTGATGAAACTGTTAAACACAACAGGCCTCAGGAGAGATCTCTGTGGTACTCCACTTCTTACTTCAGGTAAAGTGTGACCTATTAACCACGACCCTCTGAGTTTAGCCATGCAACCAGACTTTTACCCATCTAGGCTGCATGGTCCTAGCTTGGATACAAAAATATTGTGGGAACCACTGCCAAACTCCCTTGATGAATTCACCCAAAATGACATCAACTGCTTTCTCTTTGCCCACAAATCGTCATTTTATCATGGAGGACAATCAGCTTCGAGTATGTTTTACTCTTGTTAAATCCATGCTGAATGTCCCCACTCACTGTCCTCTCCTTCAAGTGTCCGGACACATGTTCCAGGAGGACCTACTCAGTGATCCAGCCAGAAATGAAGTGAGACTGACCACCCTGTAGGTCCCTGGTTTGTCCTTTTGGCCTTTTTTTAAAAGATGGATGCAACCTTTGCCTTTGTGTGAAGACTGAGGCAAAGGAAGCACCAAGTACCTCAGTCTTATCTAGATATATCTGATCTCTTTTGCACATCCTGATGTAGGATGAGGTGGATCATAACACAAACCCTACTGACTAAATCCAGGCCTAGATTTCTATTGATTATATTGGCACTTTGGGGTGTCAATTCATACACAGATTCCTGCAGGGCAGATTTTACAGATACATTTATTCAGCTGGATGTTACCTAACCCGTCTACAAAGATCAGTCTAAAGCTTTAGATGGTGAGTTGGTCTTTCCAGTTTCCACTGTTTCTCATGAAAAGTATTTCCTGATTGTGATGCAGCTGTATTCTTTTTTGGTAATCTCTTGTTTAACAAGATTCAGCTCCTGGAACATAGCCTAAGTTTAAAAGTTCCTTAGAAATTCCAAACATTCATCCATTTGCAATAGGGCAGTAAGAAATGCCAATAAAACAAACCATTTTGACTTTGCTGTTTGTAGTATAATTTCTCAATCTCTACTCTTGAACTTCAGTCTTTCTTAAAGAAAAGGCTCCAAAAGTAGAGGTTACAATCAATGTCCTTCCTCTGAAAATGTTCCATTACCACTGCATCTTTTATTAAGGTATCCTACTGTGCACAAAAAGCTATTTTCACTGGGTTGTATAAATATTTGATGTAGCTCAATTGACGAAAACCTATTTTGATGTTCTTGCTTCTGATTTACAGGAGGTATATGGGAAAAGATTACTTACTTTACCATGACAGCTGTCTTAGCAGGCGACAATTTTCCCCTTGTTGTCTTTGAACTACAAATTCTCCTCATCTAGGAAAACTAACCTTTAGGCTGCTGTTGCTCTCAATGAGGAAAACTAGCTCTCTGTGGCTTTATGGGGCACGTGACAGGAATGTCTGTCTTTGCTTTGCATCTGCATTCCTCCCCCCTTCTGAATCTTTCCACCTTCAGTACACACAGAGGAAGTAATTCCATAGGGATGATAAAAATCCCAGTACTTCAGTGGCTAAGGTGACAATAATCGGTCCAAGGCATCGCCAGTTCATCTCTGTCGGAGAGAGATGACAGAGACAATCAATCGGACTCTCTTAAAAACCTGACTACTTTCTTCTTCCAAGCAACCCAAGTTTTGTTTCATTTGCTTTGTGTTTAAGTACTGTCAATGTTTTCTGGCTGGTAGGCTGGCTTTTTCTAGGCTTGAAAGGCAGAAAATTCACAGACAGAATGGTAAGACGAATACAAAAATGCCAGGCACTTAAAGAGCGGCAGTTAAAAACAACTGAAGATGAACAGGCTTGTGATTACTCTGTTAAGGCATCAAAATATAACCTTGAAGAGGTCTGACTCTTCTGCCTTCTCACACTGCTGATTGGAGACCTGCTGTTATAGGAAAGAAGGAGACCCCACCTGTTACTTCCTTTCCATTTGGTATTAATCTGTAGCTTGCTGCTACAGTCCCCATTCTCACTAGAAGAGGGCAAGGGTGAATTCCTACGGTCACTTCAGATCACTAGGCAGGATCAGTTTACACCTGGGACTACAGGCAGAATTATCAATTACATGAGCTGGATGAAAAACACCAGCAAGTAACTGAAGTGCAAATTTAAACAAATAATTGTTATCTGCCAACATGAGAACATTCAAGGACCGAGCAGGCTGCTGTTTCCAACTTACCAGCAAAATCTGAATACATTTAATATATGGTGTAACTCTGCATGGTTTACATATTGTGATCTGCAATTGTGTCATATTTCTGTTTATAATTATCTGGTACAATAACCAAAAAGAAACAATTGTTATCAGTGAACTTTAAAACTCCTTTAAAGACTAATTATTAAACTGTTAGCAGAAGGAAGAAACAGATTTATGACTACTGACAATCTGGAAATCTTCACTTCATTGGGTATTCCAAGGACAAGGGGGAAAAGAAGAAGATAATAACCCTGCTTTTAAGTCTAATAAGCAAAATAATGAATTCATACTTTAAGCCAAAAAGAAAACCAGCCCCCAGAACAAAGAAATGTGATATAGCCAATTAAAGAAAGTATGCTGATACTACCTTAATTTGGAAGAGGATTAATCAGTGAATAAGACCAGCTATGAAGAGCTGGATAGGCTGCCACAGAAGTCTAGAAAAAAGTAAGGAGTTGAGAAGCCCCCAGACCCCTGCTTCTTCTCTTGTCCCTACCTTGTGTTGTTTGATACTGATTGGCATATGAGTGAAAAAGCTGTTCCATTTCTTTGCAGCATAGAAAAAATTCAGGATTTAAATGATAAAACATTTAACTGGAATTGATAGCAACTTACCGATATTATCAGTAAATATTCTTCTAATAGCATAATACACTTTTAGAAACCTTGTTTCAGCTTTCTGATTTCAAAACCTGTTCTTTCTGTAACCATAAAATGCTAATAAAAATGTTTATTAATTGTTCATGTTCAATCACTAATCTAACCTAATCCTGAATCCATCCACTTTTACATAATTTGTTGTCCTGTTTCTGTTGAAACTTTATTGCCATCATTCAGCCTACTTTATCTATGCCCACAGGCAGTTATTCAGCACTCCTCACTCTGGTATCCAAGTACATGAACCTCCCACAGGGCTCTGCTATGTAAATGAACTCTAAAAGTTTAAATAACGGAAAAATTCTGTGTTTAAAACATTTTAGAGTGAACTGACAAGCAGATTTTATTTAAAAAAAACCACTGAGTCTGATAACCGAGCTTGATAGAGCCAATTAGGTTTGCCTCTGTGCAATTTATATATATAAAGTAAATGACAATTTGTTTTTGAGCAAGTTAACTAGCAATTACAAGGCTTTCCAGGAAGCTGTGTGAAAGCATTCCATCAGCTGAACTTTAGACCTTCCTTTTTTTTTGCTACTTGTTTGGAAAATGAAAAATTAGGACTGCCTGTTAATTTCCTGATTGACTTTTACCAGAACTGAGTCATATTCCTATGTTTTATCCTGGGTTCTGGAATTCAGACCAACAGCAAGAAGATACTCTGGAAAGAGCTCCCCTATAATTTTGAGGCATAAACCAACTAATCTTAGTAGGAATGTGCAATCTCTGGGTTGCCACATTCCTTTTGAAAAATGCAAAACAAACCAAAATTAGGTGAAAGATTCAGCCCTAAGCACTTTAACCATGAAGTATACCAGTCACATCATTTTCCGGTAGAATTAATCCAGCTGCAACTTCAACATTTTTATGTTCAAGTACTGCCCTTCAGTTGTTCTCATGGCTCCTTGGTTATGTCTCTTGGATCCCAACTATGCACCAAAGTCTTTCTCTGTACAGCAGGCTTGCCTTCAAAGCCACGTTGGCCACAAGTGTAGTACAGACTGACTACAGCACTAAGCTGGACCCGGTCCCCCTTTTCTACAACATGCAAAAATCTATGATTCTTCATCTTCTTAAATTAAGACCAACATTTATCCATCATTCTAGCTCAGATGAAACAAATATAGAAGACAATTTTGTAAAACAGTTTGCCATCCAGGCGGAAAGGACTGGAAGTAACTGACTTCTGCAAGAACTGGAAGTAACTGACTTCTGGTTGGCCCGATAAAACTCAAGTCCTTGCACTGACCTGCAATCAAAGCCAGATGCAGTGTGTGGCTGGACAGCTAAGAGTAAAGTCACCCTTCTATTTATGCCATCTGCTTTGCAATCTTATTAGCTTAATTCACTTTACTTGGTACTGTATATTAACTCTGTATATTTCTGCAATTACAAAATCATCTCTAGTATGTTTATAAAATACAATACATGATCTGTTTTCCTTATTCAAATGCCAAAACATTTTCTGTACGTTCATTCCATTTCACTGAAAGAGGTTGATCTAATACAAATCTGTCCCAAGCCCATATTAAAGCACCTCCCAAATGTCTTCTCTTCAAAGATAATGACCTCTATTAGAGGAGAAAGGAAAATAATCACAGCATAATGCTTTCTGTAATTTCCATACCATTTACCATTCCAAGGCTGAAGATGGCGTTTACCAATGAGCCTCCTTTCCTGAAGTGATCTGTCATGTGCTCCAGCCAATTTGCTTCTAAGCTGTTGACAGTCTGCCCATTCCTGGAGATCCTCATAGGGATAGTTACTGTATAATACTGGCTGCATTTTTGTGGGGTTTTGGGCTTGTTGAAGAGAGCGAAGATCTCTGCTTCTACCAAAGAGTAAAAAAATGGAATAATGCAACAACCATGTCATAAAATTTCACCTAAAACAATGTATAACCCACTGTTTCCCCTTGCCTAATTACACTGTGCAACTGCAAAAAAATCTTTGAGATGTGGTTATCTCCTTAATACATTTCTGCAGAGTCCAACACAGCAGGACTCTCTCAGTATTATGAGGGACCCAATGCAGTATTACGTTTGCTGTTACCGTATTTCTTACTCACAACGCATTCACTGTTGATAACAAAATATTTGAAGAAAGTAATACCTGAGTACTAATGCAACATTCCTCTATGGGAATCATCAGTTCAAACACGAAATCTTACTGCAAATTTAGAAGGAATTGCATTCTGTAGATCATGGCCATTAAAGTATTAAATAACTTGGGTTTGATAACACAAAAGCATGGAACAAGCCAATGGAAGTCTCATCTCAAGAAAATGCAATGAATCATTCATGTAGAGACTATGGTAGCTGCTTTGTTGATTTACTCTGGACCTGAGCCAAGGCGAGACATTAACACAACAGCAAATGAATTTTAAAAATGGAATTGTGAAGGGTCTTAAAAATTAGAACATCTTCTAGACCCTTTTCCCTGTGTCCTCCAGTATATTTTAGGAGCAGTTACTACAGGCAAAAAAGTCATTGCTGACAGCAAAGTTGAGTTTTCACAGCCCTAAACTGGAAACAACTTTAAAAGCAGATATCCTTCTCAGAAGGGCATAACCGTAATTAAAATAACCGATTAAAAATTTTGGACATTATCATTTTACTTCTTAATGGACATGGAAATCAATGGTAGAATTTCTATTGATTCCCAAATGCCAAAAATTCTCCCCAAATATATTAATATAAAAGGTAAACACATTATATGAAATTCCTTCACTCAATAAGCTCCTCTTGCTTCCAAGCTATTATATTCTAACCTCAAGCAAAAGTAAAGAAAGAGATGTCAAGAGAAATACTAAGATTGCTCTCTAACAAACATCACTGAGCAAGAAGCAGTGTGTAAATTGAAAAGGATATCAGAAGGGAGATGCTCAGAAACAGGCTGGCAGCACTTGAAGAGAAGAGCTGGAAGCTCATAACCAACATGAAAAGAGACCTAATGATCTCAGACACGAACTATATTTCAAATAGAGTAGAAAGGAATAAACATTAATGTGAATCCTCTTGCTGTTCACCACTTGTTTAGAAAGAATGAAATTATGATAATCCTAGCTCAGCAAAGCACACACAGAATGCTTCCCTCACCATTTTGTTTCAGACCCCCAGAACAGTCTTTTGTTGAAAACAGAGATCTTTCTGGTGTGTATTAAGATGCTGATATGAGAAGCTGGACATGACCCAGCAGTGTGTGTTCACAGCCCTGAGATCCAGTCATATCCTGGGCTGCATCCAAAGCAGCGTGGCCAGCAGGGCAAGGGAGGGGATACTGCTCCTCTGCTCTGCTCTGGTGAGACCCCAGCTGCAGTGCTGCTCCCAGCACAGGAAGGACATTTGCAGTGGGTCCAGAGGAGGCCATGAAGATGATTAGAGGAATGAGGCACTTCTCCTATGAGGAAAGGCTGTGAAAATTTGGACTTTTCAGCCTGGAAAGACCTCAGAGCAACCTTCCTTCTGAAGGGAGCCTACAAGAGAGCTGGAGAGAGACTTTTTACCAGGGCGTGTAGTGACAGGACATGGGGTGATGGCTTCAGACTGAAAGAGGGCAGGGTTAGATTAGGTATTAGGGAGCAATTCTTCACGGTAAGCGTGGTGAGGCCCGGGCACAGATTGTTCAGATGACTGCCCCATCCCTGAACAACCATCTAGTGGAAGGTGTTGTCTGAGCCAAGTCTCTACTGACAACAGATTTCACCAGTGACCCTGAATCCTCAAGCATGGCCAAAGACACCCTTCAGTTTGGCTCTAAGTAACACAGCACTTTTGGACATACTACTGGAATATCTGTGCTTTGTTCACAGGCAAATAATTCTTCAACATTGCTTTGAAAAGCCTTCTGGAAACAGGGGAAGTGATTGAGCACTACAAAACATTCAGGAATCAAGTGAAGAATCATAAAAACACTTGAATAGTATAAAACCTAAAATAAAGAGCACATTTAAGATCCCATAAATAGTAAGAATATTAATTTTCTCCTAAAGTTTTATGTAGGAGAGAAGGAGTTCAAGAGTGCTAACTTCCTATGGAATATGTAGGAAAAAAAACCCAACCACCTGATG
Source organism: Oreocharis arfaki (assembly GCA_013398015.1). Classification (NCBI taxonomy): domain Eukaryota; kingdom Metazoa; phylum Chordata; class Aves; order Passeriformes; family Paramythiidae; genus Oreocharis; species Oreocharis arfaki. The sequence continues at coordinate 220,493 of VZRR01001603.1, forward strand.
CTTTAAATCTTCACACTCCCAAGGAAGGATGGAGAACTAGTGCCAAAAACTGAAATACATTTTCCATGGGAGGAAAAGGGAGTGCTGTAATAAAAAAAATTCATTCAAGAGTAATAAAGAAATCAGCAGTGTTGTACAGGATTTGGAAAAATTCTACTTTAGATGAGCTATCAAATAAAACTGCCTTCTCAGACCTTCAGTCTTGGAAAGTATTTGCATAACTCAACAATTAAAAAAATGCATGAAAAATAAAGCAAAAAAGCGCTCAAAGAAAGATAACTGAGGAAACGAAATACATTTTTAAAATAAACCTTTTTTTCTGGGAAATCAGCAGCAATTCTGAGGTGCCACAGACAAAAGCTGGGAAGACTAAAGGCGAGCAGCTTCACATTATGCAGAAATATTAAAAACATGGTTACATGTAGCAAAAGAATTTCAATGTTCAGCATGGAGAGGAATAGCATCAAAGAGATGATTAAACTTGGTAAGTCAACTCTCTCAAAGTTATATAGCATATATAAAAAGAGAAAGAACTGATCTGGTTAGACTCTCAAATAACAAATTTTTAACTATAAAACCAAGAGAGGTTTTATGTGTAAAACTCTAGTGTTGTGACAACCCACCTTTAAGGCTGTAGACCAGAAGAGATTGTTCAAACAACAGCTAAGCTTTGACCCAATGTGGGTGCCCCCTTGCCAAACAAAAACTGAAGAAAGTGTGTTGGAAGGTTACTAGAGGGTGATCCAAATTGGATCCAAAAGCTAATTACACCAAACTACAACGGAAACTAAGACAATAATCCAAGGAGTACAATGCAAAGTCATTCCTGGTCCTATATACAAAATTCCCAAAGGGGTAGGATTGTTTGACTGAATCTACGTAAAGTCTTAGAGAATAGGGATAAATTAAAGTCAAGGACAGTACCAGCTTTAGAAATTCCACCTACATTCCCCCTGCATAGATTTGTAGCCTGTAAGGAAATTAGGGAAAGCAAAAAGAGAAATAAGTGTAAACGTGGTTTTCTTGGATTTAAACAAACATAGAAAAGAAATGTATTTTGAGGCTTAAACTGGAAACAGAGCAAGAATATTTTTCCTTTTAGTTTTCTAAATTATTCTGGTCTACATCCTATTTTGAACTACAGTTCCTGCTACGGAAGTAACCTTTCAGCAACGAGCACCTTAAGCAGGGTATTTTGAGACTTCAGCTTAGACTTGTGGTCTCTGATGGCATAAAATGACATTTAAAAAGTGGAAAGCCCATCTGAGGAAAAATATGTCAAAGAAATTAAAGAAATAAAACTAGTATATGGCTAAAAAATCTTTAAAAAAATTTTTAAAAAAAAATTTTAAAAGGAAGTGGAAGGCAAATTATCATGAGCCCTATTACCAAGATTTTATTATGAATTAGCAAACACGAGTCATTAACAAAAATAACCGCTGTTTTCCAGTAACTACAGTTCTGACTGTAGCACTGACCTCCAGACTGACTGTAGGATACTAGGAGACTTCAGAGTCCAGATCACATAAATTCCTGCTGTTCCTGAGGTGGTTTAATTCCAGCTATCTGTTCACCTGCTACAAAGGGGCTAACTGTGAAAAGGCTTTCTGAATTATTCCTTCTATGGCTGCAAAAGCTTGTCAGGCAGATTAGTAGGGCTTTTTATTCAAACAGACAAAAAGGATACAAAGATCAAGAGCTCTTGGGGTATGGCAACAAATACAGAAATGAACCAATTCAGCTGAACAGCAGACAAAAATAAGTCTTAACACTCAGGCATACATATGGGCCATAACAAAGCAGCACCTGCTTGTATCATCTCTTCCTTTGCCATCTGACTCATGCTTAGTTGTTGTGAACCATGTAACCATGCTGAAATCAGGTTAAGTGGCTCATTTGGGGCATCTTTTCTTCACTATCTCAGTGGTAATGTCCCCGCTGCATCCCCACCCCCCAAAGGAGCTGGGAACGTAATTGAGGCAATTTTAACTTGGCTTTTATGTACGAGAGGTCACTGCAGTACTTACTGCCGGAAAGTGGTTTTAAACATCGTGCTGGTGTTTCATTCTCTGCAAGTCCGTTCGTCTTGTCTGCTGCTTCTCTCACACTCGGGTTCTCATGTTGAGACTGCTCTTCACTTCCCTTCGTAGGCTTGGAATTCAATTCTTCAGTAGCCTGTCCTTCACCTGTACAGCCCTCTCTGGGTGTGGCACATTGGTCGGCACTTTGCTCACTCCGTGCTGGAGTACTGCATCCATCAGTGCTGTCTATTTTCTCGCCATCCAGTGAAGCATGATCCTCGGGGTAATTTGAAACATTTTTATTATCTCTTGATCGCACAGAGTTGTTACTGGCAGGTGTCAGGGAGGCGCTGACAAGACAGTTCTTTTGGGAATGGTACTGAGGTATAATTCCAACAAATTTCAAGCCTTGACTTGCAGCATCTTGAATCTACAAGTTGAAGAAGATTAGATTTTTAACTGTCAAGCTGTCTTAGCTAAATAGAAACACAGAAAATAACACCCTTCAAGGCAGCGAGCATGTCATTTTGCTACTTTTGTCCACTACCACTAGAAATTGTCATGTTGCATTTATATAAAAAGGTACATTCTAAAGAAGCAGGATGAAAAGCTGCGTAAACCATCTGAAATGAAAGAAAGAAAAAAACTGAAAAAAGAGAAAATGCCTACCTATTTCTTCACGAGATAAAATCTGTTTGAAAAGCTTATAAAATACTAAAGTGGTATTTCTTACAAAAATATTTTCATATTGATCTTTAAAAATCGGAGACTTATTATTATATCTTCTGCTGTATTAGGTGTGTGATTATGACATTTATGCAAGGAAAAGCTTATTAGTTCTATAACAACAGTTGTTGTTTGTCCTATTTTGAATTGAGACACAAATGGCAAACTTTCACATAACGAGCGCATAAAAGCAAAGCTATTTTAACACACCACTTTCAGGAAGATACAGAACTCAGAATAGAAAAAGGCATTGTGACATGAGCTAAGAAGAACAAAAAGGAAACTAAAAGGCTCTATCATTAATCCTTCCTTACACTTCAGGTAAAGGAGGAAAATGAAGGAATCAGATCACTAAAGATCCTAAGAAAAAAAAGCATTAGGCTAGTAGTCATGACAATTCAATAAAGCCAGCATTAGCTAACGAAGGTTTGAGACGAAGCAGAAAGAGAAATCCCTTTCAGGCAGACTCAGCACTATGGAGTCATCACCTTCACACTCCTCAAACCCAGGAGAAGTGCAAGTGTGAGACAGACTTCTGTGAAAACATATGAGTGTCTACTGCTTCATTTATCAAAATCCCTCACCAAAATGGTTTCCATTTAATGTATACTCTTCATATAATGCAAAGTCTAAATACACATAAATCTTTCAAAAATAAAAGCCTTGAGAATGGAGAAATAATTTCACTTTGTCTGCATAACACAAAATTCCACAGAGCTGAAGTGTCTTAATTATTTGCCCATGCTCAAGTTACATGAACTTAGGAAAAAAAGTTTAGTGAGACTTTTTTCAGTAGCAAGTAAATAGGAAGAATTTTGTATCTTTTTTAAATTTAAGAGGAAGCTCATTTCTGCATCTTCTCTACATACTTTTTTTTGGGGTTGTTTTTTTTTTTTTAATGAATCATTTACTTCCTGGTAACGTGTTACTGCTCCGAACACACAAACCTACAGATGATGCCTGATCAACAAGAACTTCCTCTTTCAAACCACTGTTATATTTTCCATGTTAAATTAACTCTTCATTTCATGATCACAGGAATTTAAACAGAGGCCTCCAGGAAACAAGGCAATGGTCTTCACAGGTGTTTAGTATGGGAAATGTGGGATGCTGACTTAAGTGAAGCTCATTGCTAAACAGGACAATAAAAATACCATTAGTGGTATCCTGGCCAAAAGGGTATCTGTCTACAAAGAAAGTTAGCTTTTACCTTGCTCAGGAAGGTTTAAGTGAGTATCAGTGACAGATGCATTCATAATGTGCTCAATGGTCCAGACTCTCCACTGTAACTCAATTAATAATTTTCAATATCGTTAGTGATAGAGTTACAAATTCATATTATCTCTTACCACTCATGTATATACACAACACTACATTTGTTTAGTAGGTTGCAGGGCAGCTAATTATAGAAATCTAACTAGTATGCAACTGTTAGAGACTCTGAGGACAGTACATATGTGGTAATATTACTGGTCCTGGTCAATAAAGACTGCTTGTCAATCTCCATCAGACTCCCACGCTGTGACATGGAGGAGAGAGAACAGCTTTCATAGATACTGTAGCAATGTTTTACAGTCTCAGCTTATGCAAAAAAATTGTGTTTGTTTTAAGGAGTACCTGAAGCTGAAGTGTTTCTTCTGAGGCTCTTGTTCTCAGAATAGAAACATGAGGAACTGAGAACCAAATTACAGTCTTACCTGTATTGGCCGAACAGCTTAGCAGGAAGATTGGAAAAAAGAGTTTGTATCTTCAAGGACCTTTCCCAAAAAAGTTAATACTGTGTACTACAGAACACAAAACCTTATTTAATGATGTATTTAAAATTTTCCTAATGACATATGGCAAAACCAAACATCTCATTATTCTCAATAAAGCCAGTGTAGCAGGAAATGCTACATCAAAAGTGTGATGCAAGCTGCAGGACAGAAAAATGATGTATCAGCAGACACAGTCTTTCCTTTCAAATTTCACAAAACCACGAAGAAGACAGCTCTCATCAGAAAGTGTACAGGCTGAACATATTCAAACTACAAGGACAATTTGTTTTTCAGGATCCTGCTGAGAGCTTAAATATTATTAAATTTTAGTTGCCCTCACATCCAGACAGAATCATGCCATCCTGTACAATCACATTTTCTGTTTCCTGTATTTCAAAGATTTAATATATGAATTTCAAAAAAAACCCACCAAAAGCAAAACCAACCCAACTGACCAAACAAACCAACAAAACAAACAAACAAAAAACCCCCCACAAAACCAAACCCACACCTCAGTAACTGGAGAGGTTGTGCCCAGGAAATACACAGGACAGAAGAACTGTTTCTGCAAGCCACCTGCAGGTTTTGGACCCTACTGAGGCATCCTGTGCTGGTACACAAAGACAGATAGGTCTGTCACAGCCTTTTGGGAAAATACCTCAGCAGATGCAGTGCTGGGAAACAGTAAGAAGGCAAAGTAGGGGAGAAAGAGGGGGTAAAGCTGAAGTGAATGGGAAGAACATGATGCTACTTGGACAGGGTCACCCAAGACATATTCCAGATCAGATAATTAACACAATTACTTGTCTTTATGTGCCAGTTCAGAGCACTAACAAAGAGCATTAACAAAGGTCTGTGTCACACTGCATTGCACGACTAAATGAAAGGAAAAAACATAAAAACAACAACTACATCTCTACCACTTTTCACATCAGATAAAAATGTAGATTAAAAATGCCCTTACGTTAGGTGATCAGTACTTATTTCAACTGTCTGATGACAACTTTTATACTTCAAATAAACTATATACTTGCCCTTTACATCTTGGGAAATTTTGAAAAGGGAAATTCCAATAATTTTTTTTTTTTTTAAATAAATTCTTAGCTTCTTTCCCCAGATGGGAACAGAAACATATTCATTGCCTCATAAAGTGCTGCTTGGATGATATTAACCACAAATACAAGAGCACATCTCCATCACAAAAGATGTTATTGTTCAACCACAGAAGCAGAACTTAACTCATTTATTTAAATCTGGATAAACCCCCAAGTGGGTACATCCAAATTCATTTGCAACTGGCTTGCATCAAATTGGATTTATGGCAGTTTAAAAATAGAATCTGCTTAAAGAAAGGGTGAAATTTCATGTGTACAGAGGGCCAAGGCAGTTAAAGAATTTAATGTCATCTCTATAATTTGCTTGATTAGAAACCTGGCATTTTCCCCAAGGGGAAAAAAATGACAGATCTAGCCTTTGCTGTCTGCGAAATAAATACCAAATCTCCCACGAACTTTAGAAGGAATAGGAACAAGCACCATGTCCAACCCTGATGTCACTACCTTAATTGAATTTTAGCTGGGGCACTTGTGTTAACATTCTTAACATTTGTGAAGTGTTATTGTTTATTTCAGAACTGCGTGACCGCTATTTTTATACTGCATTTGGAAGAAAAGGAGCCATCAGCAGCACAAAGCAGTGTCACTAAACATTACGTTGATGTACCAAATTTATGTCCCATCTTTTTAAATATTTCTGGTTCTCTTGAAGGCTCCCTACTCTAATTAGAAAATGGCTGACAGTCTAAATTAGAGATCTGTAAAACCACACCTGGCAACAGCATGGCTGAATGATGAAACCCTCATTTCTGGAAAGTACTTGTTTTACTCTATAGCTCTCACAGTCATGTGAGAACCCATGTTCAAAAGCTCATTTTGAACAGCCACATACAGGTTCTCTTTTCAAATCCATTTTGAACAAAGACACTTGGCAAGTCCATTGTACAGCCCACATATTGTGATTCTGTGTTTCTTGTTCCGTTGTCAGCTCCGTAATAATCTCCTACTGACAGCAAGCATGATGGCACTCTTATAAATACAGAAACTCAAGCATATAGAGCCCATGCTGAACAGAATCATACACTTTTGTCAGCTTCAGCAATTGCTTACAGGGAGATCCTGATCACATCCCCGTGGGATGGCACACAGAAAATCAAACGCTTCCAGCAAGCTCAGGGTAGTATTCCACCAAAATCAATAAAAATGTGAAACAACACACAGCAATTTAATGATGAGGATCTCTCTCAGATAAGAATTTCAAACAAATTATTTAGTAAGTGTTAGGAACTTCTCTTAACTCTTTAATGCCAGGCACTGGACATTTTTGGGATGTGTCCAGAGGAAAAGCAGTTCTACTAATGTCATCAAGGCAGCTGACTTTACAGAAATCCTAAATTGCCTGAAGGCTTACACTTTCTGTTGATCTGGAAAACAACCCCTTCCAAACTGAGGCACTAGGGCTGAACATTTCATAGTACGTTTGCTATATGGTTCATTATTTAATAAGGTACTGAAAGAATTTAGCAATTCCCAGAATGTAGTAAAACCCAGAAACAATCTCTGAAGAGCACACATAGCAAAAATGCTCTTAGAGAAAGAACATTTTTCAGGAGCAAGGAACTGATTTTCTGATGGTCAGATGCATTTAGTTAGCTCTGCTGTGAACTTTGGGAAAGACTGCTACTTAGTCCTACTGATGGCCAAACTTATGGCCTTGGAAACAATAGCTGGTTAATTTTGCTCAGAGCTGTCTATTTAAACCAAGTATGAACTGTCTTAGACAATAAAAGAAATGCTTGTCTGTCTGTTTATTTAGTTGTTGTTTTTAAAAGAACAATGTTAAAGGCATTAGGTGTCATAATGTGCACCAGACCCAGATCAGTGCATTTCTCTACCTTTGTTTTAGAATTCAAGCAAATCTCCTTTGAAAACAGACAGCACCAGGGATCTTCATGCAAAAAACACGATCTTGTGGTTTGAGGAGAATGCTATGTACTGCATGCCAGGAGTTGGAACTGGAAAAGTATGCTCAAGACTACAGTCTTCCAACTATGTCCCCCTTCATTAATATTTAGTAGAACATGTTTCATCATAAATACTGCATATCCCCCTCCTAGTTTGCTCATTTCTGGAAACAGATGTTTAAAATTACGACAGGCTTTTAGTCTGCCTCTTATATTTTCCGTAGGTCTCACATGCTCCTTCCTTAGAAGACAGGAACAGTCATCAAGGGTTTACTGCTTATTTTAAAACCAACTAAGCTTAGCTAATGTTCTAAAGGAGGATTTCATTCTTTCTATATGACTCAAAACTTCTGCAACTTTGGTATTTTTGCATCTCTAATAACACATTAAAAAAATGTAATTCTGCTAATCAAATAGCAAAGCATCAACTGCTCATTGTTTTTCTATTCTGCTACTCTGGACTGTTTCACTGCTTGCAGATTTCAAAACCATGCAACCTTTCTGCCTAGGATGCTCCACTGGTTAAGTCTGTACTTCCCATGCATTTTTAACATTTTCCAGTTCACACTCACCAAATTTTGAATTTGAGATAGATAGTTCATGTTCATATACACAGAAGTGAATATAAATGTAGCTTTTAGAAAGTGAAATCCCAGTCTGCATTCAAGTTTTCAAATTACCGAGTATTTTCACTGTCAATTACATCAAAATAGGCCATGAGGGATAAAACACTGGAGGAATGCCTTGGAAAATGCTACCACAATCCCAAACTATCGACTTGCCATTTTAAGATCTCACTGCATTTTTCGCAGAGGCACAAGAACTAGAACAAGAACAAGGTAGAGAACGAGGCACTGAACAGGGCAGGAAAGCAAGCTCTGCAGTTTTTCAACATGTTCCTTGGTAGCAGCCTCTGCAGAAGGGAACTGAAGGCTACACGCAGCACAGGGAGAAATGTAGTGAAGCAAGGAGCTACTGCAACTTACTGCTGTGCTGAATAAAACAGAAGGTGGGATCTTCAGGCGTGCTGCAGGCGATATTAAATTACAGTAGGCTATACATCTCCTGCTACTTGAGCCAAGAAAGTGGTGAGATTAACAACTTGAAATTCCTCTCCAGCTTGCAATATATGCACTCCTGAGAACAATATAACCATGCTAAACATGCAGTGCAGCATGGTGCCAAGTACACTTGCTCCTTTCAGTATATTTCATTAGATGACAGGTCTTGAAACCAGCCTCATCTTCTGTGATCCGGGGTGTGTTGATTCTTTTCAAATCACCTCATTTGAGCACCTGTTCCTTAACTGAAGGCAAAGGGTGAACATTGCTGGCCACACACTACAAAGATTCAGTGAGTGTGGTACTTGTCCAAAAGCCACATAATATACTTGTAACCTCCAAGCCTTCCCCTAACTCTAAAAAAAAGTCCTGAAATTATTCATATAATTCAGGATTTATTCCCTACAATTTGGTTTAGACTTGGGAAAAACTGCTAGAGAGCAGACAGCTATTCTCGTTCAACCCAAACACCTGATATACACTTAAAATAAGTCTGTAGAAATTCTGTCCCAAACTCTTGCTTTAGAGAAATGGCATTTTCAAAATGCAGACCACGTTCTGTGCAGGAATCTTTTTTGAGTAACTCCTACACTAAATGGTGAACATAAGCAAGGGGAAAACAAAGATTTACAGAGACATGTAGTTGATTGTTGCAACCAAAAACCATTTTAGCAACTAGCGATAATGTGATTCAATGTGAGTGATTTTAGTCCATCTCTGTTCTAGGCAGTGAAAACAAATAAAAAGGTTCAGGAGTATTTTAAAAAGTAGGAATTCAGTCTCAAACTTAAAGGCTTTACATTTAATTTGCAGGGAACACTTACTTTATTTTTGTATCGACCAAAGAGTGTTTCTTTAAAATCATGTTGTTCCATCAAGCCATCTGTTACTTGTAGCCAAAATTACAGTTTGAACAATTTGACGGTAATTTATTTTAGCACAGTATAAAACATTATCATATTTATTGTTATTTTAAAAGTTATTTTTTCCCACCAGACAGAAGTAGGATCATTAAAAATATCAACTACATACTTCGTAATATCTATTTTTATCTTGGGCAAGGGGATGACTCTGAAAGCTGCTGGGGGCAAAGGATTATAAAAGCACAACCAGGCTCCTGGGAGAGTCCTGAAAATAGTTTTGCAATGTCCATGGAAGATATATATCAACACTACTTTTACAGGGCTTAGTCAAAAGAACACAAGTTGAAAGAAGCTTAAGCAGGAACAGATGTTTCCCTTCACACCAGGCTGTTTAAAACAGAGTATATGCTATTTTTTACCATCTCTTGTTATATATACACTTAGAAAATGTTAACAAAATGCACTTTAATAAATATTATCACAGCAGATTACAAACAGCTGAACTATTGATGTTGAGTTTCAAGTTCTCTTTCATGACCACATCTACTGCTAACATCCAAATACTTAAAAAATAAAATAGGGGCTCTGTTTGCACTGAAAACATGCAGAAAACAAAGCTGTCAGCTAAGTGCTCAGCAATGGTTTTCATTACAATGCACTAAAGAAATAATGTTGTATTGTTCCTTTGCAAATACCCTGGAGAGTGAAGGTTTTGTGGTGGGATTTTCTGGGTTTGTTTTAAGGGTGGAAATGATTTTAGAAGATATTGAGATCACATCCAGGTAAATAATCCTAGGTAATAAACAAGACTCTAGAAGGGTCATTTTCTAGCCACAGAAATAAATCTGAACTGCTTATTTATTTGAAGAACAAACCTCTGAGCAGTATTAAAGACTCAATTTTTTCCCCTTTTCTCTTTTACTGCCACCTGCTCTGACTGTACACCCTGCAGGAAACTTCTAAACAGACCAGCTAAAACACATGTAAAATAAAGAATAATGCTTAGGATTACAATAACCATCTAAGGACCCCTGGCACCAACAAAGCAAACAGAGACTCCACAGAAGAGATCCCTGTAAGACTGCAGCAACCAAGTCAAGAAATCCACCAACACACTAGAGTTCTTAAGAACACATAAGCTGCATCTCTTTGTTCCTTCTAAAAAACCGATCTCAATGTAAAGATTAAGAGATGAAGAATAAGTAATGAAAGAGACAAGAATATGAGAAATGCTGGTACAGCTATATGAACCTCAGTATTTTTCTTAGCTATTACAAGTAAAAGTAAAAAAATCATAATATCAGTAATTTTCGCATTCATTATTTTCTAGGAAATTGGAGATTTTTGTCTTCTCATTTGCTTGTCATGCTGCTAAGAAACAAAAAATAGTAATATAAATACATATTATTATGGAGACATGGATATGTTTCTCATCTTCCACATCATCTTGCCATTTCATAATTAGATGCTGAAGAGAATTTAAAAGCTCAGAAGCTGAGAGTTCAAAACCATTTCATACTGCTTTCACACAAAATATGGGTTTGTGAAGCCCCTTGTTTTGATCACACAAAACAAATGTTCATTCTGATGTGAGTAAATATGCAGAAAATAAGTGAATCACTCCCTTGACTAGAATCATCTATGGAAAATATCTTAAAAGCTCTTGAAAATTCCTGTAAGTATTTAGCTGTTATTTTAGCAGAGGAACAGAAGTCCTCCTAAATACTTCAACCCTGCTTCTATCTTGCAACTTAAAAGAAGCTGGAGAATTAACCTCTCTTTTAAGAGCAACACTAACACACAAAATTCTTCACCAATTAGAACTGTAACACAGACGACTCTCCAGAAAACAAAGTGCATGAACTAAGATAGCAGTAATTCTGAAAACTCCAAAACAACGACACATCAGTGGAGGGGGAAAATATCAAGAGAGCAGGAAAAGAAGGATCTCAATATTTTAATTAAATCACTGAAGTAGAGACACATGCAGTGAGAGTGACCTGTGGCTGTTCAGGGGGTGTAGCAGTTCCTTATCCAACCACTAAGCCAGTCTCCTGCCTGAGGTTCCCTCCAATGGAGCGAGGGTAGATAATGGCCAGGAGGATCAAACAGCTCCAAGAAATGTCTCTCCCTTCAGGAGCACACTGCATTCAACTACAGCTTACCAATGCATATTAATTTCCAGTGCATAAACTAACACTTGAAACATACTCGTACCTCATGCCAGTTTTATTCCTGATAACATTTACTTTTCCATAAAACCGTCAAGAGGGCTCAAATGCAGCAGATCCTTTCAGCAGTGCAGGATGCAAGTTCTTCACACAGGTGTTAGTATTGCACAGCCTTTCTTTCAAAATAGTGCAATTCCCTGCTCAACTTGCCTTTGTACCAGAGAGAACTGGGGGTCACTCTTTCAGAGGCCAACCCTAGATCAAGTACATGGGTGGCAGCATCCTTGCAATGTATTTTGTTGGCAGATTCCTCCCTGGGGTCCCACTCGCTTACGTCTGAGAGCTACCATCGCTTCCATGACCCAGCACTGTTATTACTAGGCAATAAAACAAATGTCAAGAAACTTAATGGCAAAGCCACTGCATCTGCGGGAGTAAAGATTATTTGTAGGGTGCTTTGGACTACAGAAGTTGTTCCAAGGATCACTTAAGGGAATGACACATTACCGGCAGCTTTGGAGCCAGTGCTAATGATTTGTACTCACTGAACTTGACCAAGACACGAGAGAGGGGAACAGCAATGAGCAGATTTGACACACAATCTCATCCAGCAGATTTCATGGCACAATAAGCACTACAAAGCTGTTTCACGATGGTAGTCCTGTTACAAGTGGAACCAGTCCACCTCTGAAAATGCAAAACCAATTATTCATCTGTACTGCCTTAGGTTTGCTGGAAGACATCAGACTCATTTCTGAAGCAAGTAAGGACAGACCAGCAGGGAGAAATCCATGTCTAGCCAAAACCACAAAAGCAAGATGTCTGCATTTGGATTTCAGTTAAGCTGCATCATTTTTAAACCACACTTTTCTATGCTTATCATACTTCATACTTCCCCAGAGAAATATAACGAGTCCACAGAGATAAAAAACGTGAATCCTGATACCATACAAGAATTCCCTCTGATAGTGCATTATTAAGGAGATAAGCAAGGATCCAAAGATGCGCTTCCTAAATTTTAAGAAGTCAGAACTGGGAAGACATGGTACAGAAAGAATCCTCCATTTCCTAACCTGTCACCAACACCTCAAAGATATGAATATAGGAGTAAAACCTTCTGCCTGTTACAGTTTTAGAGCATGTAACTCAGATTGATATGGAAAACAGAGGTCATGAGAAACATATCTGGCATTCATATATAATTGTGTATCCAAAACAAATCTTTACTTGGGATGTCAGCCTAGCTCCTCCTTTTCTTACTTGTCTCCAAAGACTCCAGAGAACACTCTCAGACGAAAAAATGGTAACAGGAGACACAGAAACAAAAAGCAACTAAGGAAGTAATTAAAGGCTACCCTATTTGACATGAGACACAAGTCAAAATATTACAAAACATGGTATCTTAGAAGTAACATCTCTACTTTCAACAACTTCAGAATGATCTGAGCCACAGTGATCAAAAGGTCAGAAGTTAGCTTTGCTTATTAAAAAGCAGATGAGCAAACCTTTAATCTCTGTTCTGCCTGAGAGCTAAAGACAGGAGTTTTAATACCAATACAGCAGTACAGTATATGCCCGACAGTTTTAGTTACTTCTTTCATTGCCCACAAATTACGTATCAAAGACACCAAGGGACTGTTTGAGCTCTTTAGGACAGGTTAAGCCACACGAGATCCACATGGATATCAAAGAACAAACACAGTGTGGTGATGGTGACATGATTTTAAAGTACAGGAAGAGTGTATTTCATGCAACATCATGTCCCCAATATTTAAACGGTCCCTGTCTTGCCATAGCCATGGCAGAAAAGCAGCACAGAGAGTGGAGACCTGGGACAAAGTCCAGCAGGGCAGAAGGATGACAGCACAGAACAGAGGTTTGACCAGAGAGTCTTCTTTGCCATTTTTTAAATGTTTTATAGTCAGCATTGTACTGAGGTATTTTGTTTTAGTGAGCAAGAAGCATTCTCCAGGTGAAATAACCTCCTTGTTTCTACCGCATTACTCTCACACATTTATACGGAGTTATAGAAGAAAAAAGCACATATTACCTATGCTGCATGCCATTGCAAAATTGCATTGTGTTTGCAGAAGGAAGCAGTTAATATTCAATATGATGTACATTTTCAATGCAACAAAATTCAATCCAGGAAAGTTATTAAAATTCCATCCTTGTTCAAACTCAAGGTAAGTAATACTTGCTCAGCAGTGGACAATAAAATTTTAAAAATTAATTTTCTCAGTGTATAGGAATGGGGTTTTTTTAGTAAGCTCAGGGAGAAAATTTCGACTTCTTATTCTGTTTTGAAAATATGGCTATTCTATTTGGTTTGGGTTTTTTTAAATACAGTAATTTGCAATACAGTAAGATGGTAAATCTGTGCTAAAAGCCTCTGTTATGAAAAGCTTATGAAAAAACAAAGGATTTGCCTATTCAATTAAAACATTCTATTAACTTCAATTGCATTCTACAGTTGGAGAAGAATTATAAGGCTGTTCATTTTTTAAAGAAAGGAATTGCCTTCTCTAACAGCTTTTTGTTACTACTTTGTTTGAAGAACATACTTTATTTTTCCATTTATTTTGTTTGTAAACATCTGGTTTATCTGCCCTTAAAAGCAATGGATATTTTTGTTGCTCAGACAAATTAGTTAATATGACAATTAATTCCTACTCCCAAACAAGTCTTGTTTCCTGAGTTAGATTTACATAAAAGTGTTGAGACTTTCACAATGTGTTTAATCAGATACAGTGACACAGCATGCACTTGACAGCAACAGCTTCAAAGAACTTCAAATTTCTCTACATCAAATAACATCTGAGGATGAGCGACATACTCAACCTACAGAGAAACAGTAAATATACATTCTAGCTATTAAAATTTAAATTATCATCTTTCAAAAAGGCATCTTCATAACCCCATCATCAAACGGCTTCTATCAACAGAAACATTTCCATGTCTAGAAAAGCACTATAAAGAGTCTGAGAATTGGATATTTATGGAAATAAGATGACTCCTGGATTGTCATTTTGTTTTCATGTTATCCATACCCTTCCTGAAGTTACAAATGCAAAGAAATTTTCTGTTTCAATGATGCACAATTTTGCTACGAGTTGTGACAGTTACGCCTATATTTCTACTCTGACTCAAAGAACTGAAGAACAAAATCAAACATGTTGAAACTGGTACACAATAACTACACCAGTTTTGCCTAAGTGTGAATATATTGAAATAATAGAAGATAACATCAGAATTGTAGTGTAATAACACAGTTCGACCTGAAACAAAATTTGGGCTCAAATTTTTGAACATTATTATGTGCTCAGAAAACTTCAGTTTGTTCTGATACCAAAATCTATATATCCTTAAGTATCAGACAGTTACAGCTGCATTATTTTTAATCCAGTTCTTATAATTCACAGTAAAAAGGAAAGATTGAAGATGAGTGTAGTCTGTCAAGCTGAGTCCCCATCAAGCTCATAAAGCCTGTGCTGAAGTTTATTCTAAAAATTTTCTTAACTATTATCACTTCAAATGGACTAAAGCTAGGAGAGTATGCCTACTCATACCCTGTGGCTAAATAAATACACTACTCAGTGCTAGTTTATATAACATGCAGCAGGACACAACAGATGCTGCAGAATTGAAACAAGCACAGTCTGAATCTGTTTTCACTAAAATGGACATAACCCGCTAATCTCCAGTCTGGCAGAATATTATAGTGTCAAAAATAATTTTAAAAAGAAGGCAATAAATAAATGATTGCAGTGTTCTCTTCAAATTCCCCAGTATATATAACACTTAATTGAAAGCAACACTATTCTGGTTCACAAAAGTATTTAGGTTACCAGTACCAACTCTAATCAGATAAATACCATGTGATACCGAAACAAAACTTAAATAATCTGAGGGTTTCCCTGGAGGTAAAAAGCCTTTTAGGTAAAGTACTATTCAACAGAATATTTGGACACTAAAATGGAAACTATATATATTGTTTCAACATAAAATGTTGCACATTATAGGACCATCTTCTACACTGATATCATCTGTGGGAGGTCATTCTCCTGTGACACTGCAAATAATTTTCTAGTAATAATATGATCAGACTTGTTTCTCTAAAGAAGTATAACTGCTGTTCAGATACTTAAAATTACAAAACACCAAATTCTAGCGCAGTATTTCAGCTGGTCAAAGTGATACATAACCCTACTGCCAAACTGACAGAACTAGAAACAGTACTTATAGCGCAAATAAAAGCATACTGTGTTTTGGGGGTTGTGCCCCTGCACCCCCCTTTCTTTATACTCACTTTCTTAATAAAATCAGGGATCTCCTTTTTCTCTGAAAGGTGGTTTAAAGAGGAGAAGCATTCTACCTCCAAGACATATCCTTCACTACTGACGTCACCTTTTGAAGACCTAAAGAGGCAGACAGAAAAGAAGAATCAGTTTCTGTTTTTGCAAGTGGATACCCAGATATTCCGTTTATAAGTATTTCTCCTGGAGAGCTCAACTTCAGACAAAACTTGGGTTCCAATACATTCCCCCCACTGAGCTCAACACAGTTCTGACAAGTGGCAGCTACAGTACCTCTCCCACTTGCTAGGGGAGCAAATCACACCAATGACCACTTCAGGAACTTCCAGATTTCTTTTTCAGTCCAAGAAACACTTTGGCAGCCTGGCATGCAGGGCCCACACCAAGGAGAGGCAAAGGTGATATAACTCAGAATACACAAAAAGAAGGTTCCAGTGCAGTGGGCTGACAGATGCTCTGGGCCCCACAGGGCAGCCTGATGTAAGATGCGTTTCACAGACAGCAGTTAAAAGAAACCCCTTCTCTTATCTTGAACCGTTCCAAGTGAACATCTAAAAATCAGGGGCTAATCAAAATAGTTTAACTTTCAGTCTTACCTTATGCTTTGTTTTCGAGAAATGAAAAGCTGTGCCTGAAGTCCCTTCTCTTTCAGAAGAGACTAACTCCTAAAATAATTCAAAGCAAATGGCACCTGCCATGTGCATTTGCTGAACAAATCAGCACTGTGGAAACAAGGTATTGGTCAAAATATGCCAAGGGGACGTTTGGAAGTTGTACTGAATGATCTTCAGAAACAGCCTGTAGGCATGCACTGTTAAACAATACTACTGGAGCAGTTTTCATCTCCTCCAGACTCCCATGAAAGGAAACTGACATCTGATCAACAGAGGATATCCAATCACTCACTTTCTTAGTTTTTCAGGAGAACACATGAAAGAACATTCAAAATAAATGCTAGCCTGTAATTCTTGAGGTTAGTAACAAATCTAACACTTCATGGAGAATCAAAAGATCTAGTTCCAAGTGAAGAACTAATCCTGGCCAGCAGTTGTTTGATGCCCATATACCTATAGGACAGGAAGAAAGGTACAGAAGTTTGAACTGGGAGTGCTGAGGAAGCAGCAAAACAGCGAAACAGGGGCTTGGCAGGCTTGCCATGCTTGCAAAAGCAAGCCTGTGCAAAAGGCCTGTTCTGGGGACTGGGATTGTGTGACACGTAGAACACGCTTCAGCTACAGATGGTCCCAGGGGCTTTCCCGAGACATTAACAGCTCCCCAGAGCCATGCGATGCGTAGGCTGCTGACTGCAAACTGGCAGTGTTTCCTAGGCAATACTGCAGACATTTGCTATATTTGATCCTCCCACTTTCACACAGGCTACACTCTCACTTCACTTCTCTTATCTCACTTATACCTGAACAGGTGGTAGCAGACTGTGCATTGTTTAGTAACATTGAAGTCCTTTCCCTGTTTGCTTTTCCCCTCTTTTCTAGGTTCTTCTTGTAACCTGTGCTTCCATTCTCTACTTCATTCTGGACAAAAATTTTAACAAAGCATTGGTATTCATGAAAATTCTCCAAACATCTTTACAGAATTTACACAAGTCATTACTGGGGGACTAACAGTATTCCATCATTACTCCTCTGCAACAGGCACACATAAATTAATTTAAGCAGCAAGAAGAACTTTGTCAAGAAAATTAAAAATCATTTTGAGAGGGACAACACGTGCACTGCAGACAACCATTTTTGCTGTTCTGAGGTCCTAGATAAGAAAATCTATTCTATTTTCTGCCACAGGTGAACTCGAGAACATAAAAATAAACTTTAGAAAGTCTCCCTGTGAGCGTACTTACAACTACGACTACTTTTTTTTTTTTTTTTAATCTGAATACGAGTAACAGGAAAAGTAGCCCTGATGTTATCTAGCCACGTTCCAGACAGAAATAATATGAACTAGGGCTCTCTAATGCTCACGCAATCGATAAACCATCAAAACTGCCACTCGATATTGCCAAGTCAAGTCCATACAACATCAAGTGGTGCAAATACAACTCTCCAGAGTGCTTTGGCTGCTGCATAACTACAAACCAGAAGTGTGTTACCAGGAACAGGCAGCAAGGAACTAAACCCTTTTCAAACAACCAATCCTATTTTAAGGGGTCAACTGCAAAACTCTACAAATTCAAGGAACAAACAACTCCACTACTTCCCTTGCTGGGATAACCCACGGTATTCATCATAGCTCCCTTCCAGCCCAGCTGAGGAAGCCACTCCCCTCCCAGAGACCGTAAAATACTACAGCTCACATTCAGAGTTAAGATATCAAATCCCGGAAATTAAGTATGTGTCATGCTATTTCTGTGCCCACTCATTTGGCAAAGGTTGTTCATAACTCTAGCACTGCTGTGACCCACATGAGAACTTACTATTCTAATTATTCTGAAAGAATGAGAAAGACTGTATCCTAATGTTTAATAAATCCTTTTAATAAATCCTTTTCAACCTATATTGGTGAAGTTTATAGATAGGTGTAAAGAAGAGAGAAGCTTGCCTTGAACCACTCTCTCCTAATTCCTCTCTTCCCCCTGAATAGCTCCCTGAGCTCTGATTTTGTGCAATTTTTTGAGGACCTGCTTCCAACTTCTTTGAAAGGTCTAAGAGTTATGTGAGATACAGATTATATCCATAAAAATACAGCGATTATTACTACAGCTGCTTAAAATGTCATGTTTGACTCCTTTAAGAAGCACTTACTTTAAAACAGACTTGCTGCTTGGAAATATTTAATTGCAGACAATTAATTCCTTCTCTAAGAGTTTGGGGGCTACCTTTGCACTACAGCTCATGAAAGAAATGGCATCAAATACGACTGCACTCTGTTAAGAACATTATTTTACAGAACACAGATCCTACTAAAGGCCATAAAATCCTGAGTTAAAACCTTCCAACAGAAGGACTCTATATCTCCAAGAAGTATTTTTCCATGATCTCAAGTAAATTATGTCCATATATGTTAAAAGAAAGTCTTTGTCTATACTGGTAGTTTCCACCTTTTAAAGAAAATTTTGAATGTCTTTTATTCTTTCGTCTATTTTATTCTAAATGTCTTTTATTTTATTGTCAAAAACAAACAATCAGAACAAGAGTCATAGCTTTTCAGATGAAAATAATAAGTAGCTGCGGATGTCACAGACCAGAAAAATAATTTTCTGAGCAACGCTAGGTGGGCAAGAAATTGTTTCCCATCTCTATGCAATAAACAATGCATTTCATATATGTATCACAAAGTATTTCATAAATATCACAAAAGTCTCCTATTAAACTATTTGAATATTATTAATATAGCTGTAGACAAGTAGATAATTAGAAGTACAGGTAAATTCTGTATAAACAGCAATTAATATAGCTTTAGTCGTATTAATTTAATGGGACTACTTTTAGGACCACTTTCATTAGAAACTATGAAATAGGACCCCCCAAAAATGTACATCTATCAAGATCCCAGAAGTGAGGGGAAAAGTCTAAAGAGCACAGTTCTGTGCACTTGCATTCCTCTGCTCTCTTCTGAAAAAGGATTTATGTCAATCGTGAGAAATAACCCAATAATCCATACTCTGGAGTCTCTTACTAGTTTTATAGCATAGAATGTTACTGGGAGTCCAACATATAATATATTTTAAAATTAAAGCAATGGTTTTATGTAAAGTTGATTTTCACTTTCCCATCATAAAATATTTCTCAGGAAAAAGCAAAAGAGAAAGAGAAGTGCTGAGATCAGTTCAGTCAAAAAAAAGTGTAAGCTCCAGCAGTTCTAAAGATCTTCTTTTTCTTCTAGATGCACAGTCAGCAACTTCTTCCTATTCCTTTCATCCTCCTAAGGTGGAAAACTGAATCTTCCTTCATTGCCTGCAAACATTTGGGGGTTTTATATTACCTTTATTCCTCTGACAAAAAAAATCCCTGGGTTAATCAAAGAAGGTCTGGGCCTGAAAGAAGCACACCTGGCTACACTAACGCTGCACCCTTCCTGGAAGCCAGGATGAACCGCAGAAGCTGCTACATCCGGACTCATCACAGCACCTGTACTCACTGTAACGCATTGTGGGAAACCAGAGAGGGAACAGAAGGGACAGAGTGAACAATGCCAGCACTTCCCCTGCAGTGAGGACGGGCAGCCTCCTGCCTCCCATCCCACCCGAGGACAACCACTGGTTGGCCATGGAGATTGACAGAAAACTTCATTGCAACTTACATACCCTGGGCTTTCATTTGTTTTTCTTCCTTTGTTATACATCTCACTGTTGGTTTATTTCGAACAATCATCCTGAAGAAGGACTTTTCTGTCACTGTAGGTACCCTCAGTGCCCACCATGGACAACCTTAACCATGGGATGGCAAAGAGCTGAGGTGGAATTTCAGTCTACCTGATGGAGGGCAGAGGGACAGCATTCACACGCCTGGTGGGGTGGGAGTAGAGCGTACCCTCAAATTTACCAATACAGAAAAGGCCCAGGACCACATACTTCCAAAAAGTGTCATCCTGAACCCTAAACTGGGCTTCTAGTGCCACTAAACAAGACAATTATACAAAGAATAAATAAGATTTTAACTTATAATTGGAAGTTCACTGGCCAAAAATATGTTAGGACGGTTGTTTCAGTAGGTTGTCATTTCCTGCACAGCTGTTTGCTGTTAAGCACCATTTCATGGTAGAAAAACCATAACCAGCTGTGGAGAACCAGTAACTTACACAGTAACTACGAAAGCTGACAACTTGGTGTCTGTTACAAACGGGATTTCCAATCCTTTTCAGATACAAGAATGAAAAAGAGCAAGCCAACATTTGGTCCTAATCTTCCTGAAGTTCCCTATGCCCATGAGTTCAGCAAGCCAAAACACACTTGTAAACTGCACAGACACTCTAAAATTACTATTTCATTAAGATGATGCTAAGAATGTAAGTGCAGTTTTGAGATTTTCCACTACACAGGAATAGCTCTACTGCTCAAATAGAACTGTACATTCATAACAAACTGGTCTACATTACAGAAACAATAAA
The DNA here is from genome assembly GCA_013398015.1 of Oreocharis arfaki. Taxonomy (NCBI): domain Eukaryota; kingdom Metazoa; phylum Chordata; class Aves; order Passeriformes; family Paramythiidae; genus Oreocharis; species Oreocharis arfaki. The sequence continues at coordinate 241,488 of VZRR01001603.1, forward strand.
ACCACACCAAAATGATTAACATGAGCAGCTGGTATCTCTACAGTTTTGGGTTAAAAATCCAGCAGAACAAGAGTGTCTGAAAACCAAGAACGCAACATCTAAAAATCCATAGGTTTTATGATGCCCAGACAAAAACCACACCATCTGTCATTACAAAAAAAAAGGAGGTATATTGCATCATAAGAGTCTCATGTCTAACCCACGTGACACTGTTTTGTTACCTAAATATTTTCTTTACTATAGTAAACCTTATCACTGGGATATGTATTATTTGTTAGTAAAATTTATAAACTTTTTTTAATAACAGTATATAGAGTTTCTTGAGAAAAGTTTGGGCATGTATTGATACAGAGGCATCTTTAATCTGCAGTGTTTATAACCTTCAGAACACAGATGAAAGAACATTTATTTCGGGTCACTGTTAAAAGTTATTGTGAGGAAATATGTATTTCTTTGAACTTGTAACAAATAACAAGCTTTCAAAACTCAAACCATTGTCCTTTGAGCTAAAGGAAGATATCTGTTGACTCTTGGGTATAGAATAAATATTATCTTTTCATTAAGTTGAAATAAGCCTGCTGAGAGCAACAACACACACTGTATTTGCACACAAACCTGTTTGATCCTAATGCTCATGAAGATAAATTCAGACATTTCTCATCTTCAAGCTTAAATCCTACATGAAAACCAAACAGACACACAAACATATGCATTTATATCGAAAATAAAAACACATTGTATCAATGCAAAGTACCTACTTTCACCAAAGTGAAAACACCGAAGTGAAATACCAGCAAAATCAAGGAACTGTAAAAATCTTGGTTTACTATTAAACTTTTGAACTCAGTCTGTCAAATTCCTTTGCAGATAAACAAGTTCTTGTTATCCAAGTGATGATAGTTTGCATTTTGTCAGGACTAACAGATACAGGGAAATTACAGAAATGGAATTAGAATCATCTCATCAAGTGAATCTCTGCAACACCTGACACCTCATTATTTTACAGAGAGGGAAAACAGCTGCAAAGCTGTGTGAGGTAAACATAGACATTTATAACATTTAGAAACTCAAAAAAAATATGGTTAAATTATACTACTTAGTCTACTGGAGAGCAATGTTTCCCTGTTAATTCCTTTACTGACTGCAGGCAAAACCTGTAGATGGTATGTCCTAAGACACAGATGGCACAACAGAGAGAAATTCTTTGGAATACCATTTATATCCCCTACTTCTCTATCATGGTGAAATGAACCATCTGCAAACATGTTAAAACTATTACAAGCAGACAGTTTATGAGCCCAGGCCCTGTATCTTTCCGGGGGAAAGAGAATGGAGGTTGCTTTCCAGTGCTGAGTATTTGGAAAGGGACACCAAACATTTTAACTGACATTGAATTTTGAAACTTTAAGATACCAGACAGGGGTATCACACGGTTGCTGGGAAAGCAGCTTTGTGCTATGGTTTAGTTATAATTTTGTTCAAGGGCTGACTTTGTAATTTCTCTGCAGGATAACCTGCAACAGGCACAAGCTGTGCAAAATAATAATGCACCCAAGACACCTACACAGAGAAGTTTGAAGCAAAAAACCAGTGAGTGTGGAAATACAAGGCCAAGGAGAAAAAGGTTACTGCACACACAAAGAACTACTGATTTCTGTTCCTCTGAGGAATGTAAGCAACAAACGTGTTACTCTCCTCATCTTTCATACTCTCCTCCCAAACACATGGACCTTCCCCCATCCCTTCCATCAGCAGACCCACTGCCACACATTCACGCTTTTCAGGTACCAGCTCATATGCCCTTTCCTGAGATTTTAAGTGTAAATTGATGTGAATATACTCTTCTCAAGCGTGAATGTGAACCAGCAGGCCACACCTACACTTTACACTTGGAGCCTTCCCTAAATTCAGAAAAAAAACCCTGTAAAAACCTGGGCTCAAAGAGTTTCTTCACATAATTGATACAAGATTCTTCAAGATTTCTTCTTCAAGAAATCCACGTATCTCAGAACTCAGCACAGACAATAGAACAGACAACTGCTTTTTAGTTAAGTCCACTGAAATTTAGAGGGGGAAAGAAAGTATTCACAGGCACTGAAATTATTATTCTTTTATCCGACTCTATTCTCTGTGACTTCCAAACCACTCTCCAATCAGCTGGTTAGTGTACACCATGTCATTAGATGCTACAGAAATATTTATATTTGTTTCATTAAATTTAATGAGAGCAATGGCAGAGTTGGTTAGCAACTTGGTAGACTACCTTCATGCTCAGTGACTCTAAAGAATTAAACATTCCTCCATTTATTTCATTTACTTTAATTGAACATGATGGCTTTTGCACTGCAAATAATTACATTGTTGATTTTTTTTGAATCTGTCTCTTAATTTCATATTTTCCCTAACAATTCCAGTGGATAATCATTGGTTTTCAACCTCCATATATGTTTTCAGCTTCCATATATGTTAGGAATGTGCTTCCTCAAACGTCCTACAGCAGGAATGACTCCTATTTCCATATTTACTACAAATGATTACACAGCCAAGATAACAAAGCCAGAGATACAGGTACAGATTAAACAGAAAGCTATCAAAGTGACTTTAAAAGCCACCTTAACATACAATGTCATTGCAAATTCACACGGAGTATTTTGAAACTACAGGACAATGGCAAAGTAGGCTAAAAATAACACTTAACAGGTACTGTTTCCACGAGTTCCAACGCATAACATGCCTCAGCACTACCTTTTCCATTTTATTGTTGAACAAATTCAGGCACTGCAAATCTCACTGACAGCAGCAGCATGGTGTTCCAAGATACCTATCACCTGCTGCAGCTGGCATAGACTCTTCCTACTTTTGGAGAGGCAGAGATATAAAACTAAGTCCTCAAAGCACAAGTCAACAGTATTAATTTTAACATGTAACACTGACACAGAAAGGTGCAACACTGACTAAAGATTAATTCAAGCGTTCAATTCTGTCTCTGTATACGTGGAACTGGCATTACTGTGGCACTAACGCAACAATTTCATTTCTGTTCCATCCAAGGAACAAAAAAAATAGCAGGTGGAAAAGCACACTTGGTATCTGCCAGACAATGGACAGATGAAGTGCAGAGTGTTAGAGCCATCCATGGTGAAACACTGCAGTGAGAAGGGAGGTCCTGCCTCGGGTGTTCTGCAGGAAGTGCCCATGAAGCCCAAGGGTGGGCCCCACACCAAGGTACAGACTTTTTTATGACTCCTTGGCTCCCCATGAACACCATAGCACCAAAGGGACTGATTTGTACTCCACAGCATAAATGATGTTACTAGTGATCCTACAACTGTGGCTCAACTACTTTTACTCCTAAAATCTTACGACAGAAATAAACACTCATCTGATCAACAGCTAGCCTAAGCAGACCTAGCTTCTACCCACAATTTAACTGTTATATACAGAGACTGCCGTGAGACAACAAGATACCTGACAGTCCTCAGGGGAAAAAAATGTAATTTAATCATTATCAGCAGTGTAATGACAAAGGTTAATTTAAAAAATTAACAGTACATCTTTTTTTTTTCATACTGTTACATATTTTTAAACCCCAGCTGTTTGTGGAATGACATAAACTTGCAGTTCAGATACAGGTGGTCTCTGCACAGGCCACAGTGATCTGAAATCTGTGCAACACCCATCTCTCCTCATAGCACTTGGCAATGCAAATACTTGTTGTACCCACACACCGTAGGAGAAGCTGCTCCCATACTCTCAGCCAAACTCAGGAACATTTAAGCTACATGAAACATCAAACTGATGTAATTTCCCTTTCTGGTACTTGTTTTTTTCCTGCTTCACCACGTCTCTTCCGCTTCCCTACGCGGTCAGAAATGACAGATAAGAGAATGCAGAGAAACGGACTGTGAATGTAAAAGGAAATTTAATTCGTTCAAGACTCTCCTACTGTCTTCAATTTTGTACAGTCATTTACAGCTGTCTAAAGTGTGTGAAACACTGGCACCCAAGTGAGTGAGCAGGCAATTAAGATTTTGTACTCTTCCACAATCATTCTGCACAGATGTAAACTACTGGATACAGTATGAGTGCAGCAACACACTGAGCGCTCTGGCTTGAAGACCACATCACTCCACTAGGAAGGAAGCTGCTGTTCCCTGACAGGCCTTCAGACCTCAGACCTGGAAGATGCTGAACCTGCACACCCCAATCCAACAGAAGTCCTTAACTGCTTACTTAACACTACAAACTCAAGCATGTAAATACTTCCATTACTTGCAGCAAGGTATTGTGTAGGCAGGGAAGGCAAGGCCCCAAAACCAGGCCAGCTCAGCCCAACATCACTCAACAAGTCCACGTTCCAAATGTTTTGACCATAAAACTGGAAACCATTTAAATAATACATCAGGCAAGCCAACATGAAGTTCTGTACTAATAAGACTAAAATCAAGTCAAGGTAAATTAAGAGTTATTTTAGAAGCTCAAACTGCCTGTGACACCAAATGCCTACATATATTTGCTAACAAAATGCAGAACTTTTTCATTAGGTCAGAGGCTGAAGTTCAGCCTTGTCCATAACCACTAGGAACTGGATACCAGGCTGCAGCAAATTGAATAGTGAATGGTTTACATTTTAAATAGAGGTATAAAACAGCTACATCCTTTCCTTCAAGCATCAGCACAAAGAGAGGGACTAGGATCAGCAGACTAATCGGCAGTTTAATTATCTGCCAGCCTTCAGAATTGGTCATTGTAAGACAGGCTGAAATGGGGAATGCAGCTAATGTAGGAAACTGTAGAGAATGGCTGCAACAATACAGGCAGCTGCAGAGTTGGGGGTGGTCAGATAATATTAAATTTGGTTTTAAATCATTAACCAAAAATCATATGTTTACAAATATCCACATTTTCATTTTCTTCTGGGCTATTTAACAGCACATCCTATTGATTTTTTTTTTTTTAAATCACATTAAATCATAAAAGAATGGAATTCCTGTTTCTTTATTAATCTCCAGACTTTGATTATGTAAAATATTCTTAATACATTTTAAGGAATGAACAAAGCAGGAAAGCAATCTTTTTATTTATGGAGTTTGCACCGACTAAAAATTTAAAAGAACTTGTATTGTTTAGAGGAAAGAAGGGCCTAAAGTCTACACATAAATTTAAGAAGTATGCATTAGTACTACAATTCTCAAATTAATTGCATTAACTGTAACTGTCTAAACACAAAATATGCCTTTGCTAAGCAAACAATTCTTCTCTCATAATTTAATCTAACAAATTCTTAAAGGGTACCAACAAGACCATCCTCACAAACTGTCAGGCATAGGGCTTGTTTGTTTGCCTCTCATGACAACACATCCCAAAATACAGAGCATATTTCAACTTGTTATTCTCCAAGTCGCCTGCCAAACTGTAGACAAATTGTAAACATGAAGAACATGTTAAGCCTATTCAAGCCCACCAAAAAAAAAAAAAAAAATCAAGTCTTGCACAGTAAACTCTGCTATAATTTCCTGATGTAGGTCAAAACTCAGCAGGAAATCACATTGTCTATTTTTATCCCAGTTCACTGGAAATGCTTTACCTTTCTGTTTTCTTGATAAGCACAGCCCTGAAGATTTGTTCCTGGGGAGTCTTCTCTTTTTCATCAGTTGGTTGCACAAAAGGGTGGACAGCAGCCAAGACAAAGCCCTGCTGGTACAATTCTTGCAGCTGAGCTGGAAGATCACACAAGGAGGAGAGCTTGATTGCAGATGATCCTGGCAGCTCAGCTGGAAACAAAAAGAAATTGGTCAATAATCCGACACTGGACTATCATGTATTTTAAAATCCAGGCTCTTCAGAGTCAAGCAAGATTCACACTGATCTACAATATTAACACCATAACTGACCTTTCCTGAGGCCCATTTTGTATTTCAGATTTTAAGCGGGCAGTCCTTCTTGGCGAAGGACTTGTATTACACAAGAGACTGGTGCAATTAAACAAGAAGTCAGATACATTAAAATGCCAAATTCACTACATAGTCTGGCAGAGATAAAGTGAAGAATTTAATAAAAACAAGGCAGTTGGTCAAAAGATATTCTAGGTTTTAGTAGTCGCCATAGTAATGCAAGTAGAGAAGAGTGAGTCAAAAACACAAAAGAAAAAAGAGTCAATGAAGGCAGAACACGTCAAACTCAAAAGCTATAAAAAGAAGCATCCATCTATATAAAATTAGACTAAAAGATCACTGATGCAAAATGCTGATGAGACCAAGTATCTGCCAATATGTCTGAAGAGAATTTTGTAGGTATATTAGTAATAGGAATGCTGAGTGATGCATACCTATAGCAATGAGAAACCTTTTAGAATAAACACTAAATCTTATACCTCAGGGTTTAAGCAAACCTATACATATTAGAGATGAGGATGAGACACAGTATATGAAAATAATCCTTCCTCAATCTGCTTACTGTAGGGTTTTATGCCTTCCTGTCCAGTATTTGTTGCTGACTCCTGTCACACACTTGACATACCCATGGATATTTCAGTCAGTACAGCAATTGCCCTTATTTCTTTGGAGTCTTGTGGGATTCAAAAGAAAACCCCATAAATCACCTAAAACAATCTTCTATTCTCTTTCTCTCTAAGTCAGTAATTCCTCATACACTTTTCATATTTTATGGGAAATGACATGTCTCTTTCCTGACCTTTGCCTCTTCATTTCCATCTTGCTTGGAGGATATTTATTATTTCATCTAAACCACACCAGGGCATACAGGGTGGTGAGGGGCTGGATGTTCTTCCCTCCCACTGAAACCAAGAGGGAGGGGATGCTGCAAGAAACACAACAGAGGTTCCCAGCACCTTGCAAGCCTTTGCTAAAAAAAAAGCACTGGAGAATAGTTTGTATGAAAGAAACCAGCAATGCAAAATAAGGTTTCATTGTACTGTTTTTTTTCATCAAACTGTATGGCTACCCTTTATGAATAATTTAAGGGGTTATCAAAAAACTAATAAATATTCAAACCAAATAATACAGAGGAATAATTTAAATAATAATAGGATAGATGTGCTTGGTATGTTTTTTTCTTCATATAAGACCATGTTCCAGAAGGGAATAATGGAACTTTTTGACCAGGAGTTTAAGATGTAGAATTTTTTTATTATTTTTACAAACAAAATGAGATCCAAGCAACGTGCACATTGACAGACAATAGGGCTCTACATTCTACAACAGCATACAAATCACTTCAGAGTCATAAAAAAAGACGGCACAATGAATAATGCATAATAAACCAGACAGTTACTTACTGGAGCCTACTGGGGATCAAAGTAGAGAAACCCAGATTTTGCAACTCCATTTTTCCTCTTGTGGCTCAGACACCCCAAATATTTTTTACTACACTGCAAATAATTAATTTCTAAATGAGGTGTTTACTTGGATACAATGGAATGACTAAACACTACTCAGTACTGTTAATTCTGCTCATGGTGCTCCAATTTTTAACCATCATCTACGAAAACTGATGCTCGCCTGGCATATGTATGTAGTGTCAGCATTCTTCTGAGGATAGCTTGAGTAAGATTAGTAAAATGTCTAGTCATTAACACGGGAGACTGACTGCTTCCTCTTAAAAGCTAAACATGAGGAGAAAGTGTGAAAACGCACGTAATTGCAGCCTTGGGATGTAACTTGATTAAAAAAGAAACGTAATAGAAAATAGAGATGGGTGGGATCATCCAGCTAGTTCATCCTACTACCTAAAGGCAGGATCAGTTCTGGTTTAGTTATTTCTCGTTTTTTCTCATCTATTTTTAAAAACCTTTAGTAATGGAAATTCCACAAGCCCCTGAAGTCATTTTTCAGCACTTCTCTATTCTTCCTATTCAAAACCCTTTCCTAGCACATGGCCTCAATTTCCCTCTCTTAAACTCGAGATTGCTACTTCCCCACTGGAGTATTTCTCTTCTGCAACAGCCTTTTATAATTCCTAATACCATTCATGCCTTTATCTTACTTTCTTTACACCATATAAACTCAGCCCTTTTCAGTGTTCCTCCTCTCATGTCTTCTGTATTTCTTAGTAACTTTTGATGTTCTCTCCTGATTCTCTTCAATTGGTCCACATTTTTCAAGTATATTACCTAAGTTTCACCACAGTGATCCAGCACAAGTCTCACCACTGCTTTGTAGAATGAAAAACACTTACTACATCCTACGTCACTTTACATCATCTGGGGGGAAAAAATCTATGGAAATTGTTCTCCCAATAACTAACAGTGGCCAATTTTCCTGTTCTTAGTGAATTTTAGGGCTTTTCCTGTCAGTTTTCAAGGGCCATTCTGGATTCTGACTTTCACAGTATAAACAGCACTTCTCAAATTGGCAAACTGTAATAAACATACGCAATTGCTGGAATAGTTAATGAAAATGATGAATTTTAACAGACTCTGAGCACAACAATTTTAGGCCTTACAGTAAATACATCTTTTTGGTTTGATGCTGAACTATGGCTAATTTCTCCTCAGAGTAGAGATCCTTCACAGCAAAAAGACAGTTCCTGTTACATAACTGATGCCCACAAGGTCTACAAGTTTTCTGGATCTACAGACCTGTGCTGTGCGTTCTTGTTACTCTCCGAGTGGTCTGAGTTGCGCAGATTCCTTCCCAGAAATCCGCACTACACATCATCCTCTGGATTTTTTAAAACTTATTTTTTCCAGTATCTTTCTGGGCATTAAGTTGGGCTAACAATCTCACAGTTCTCTTTAAATGTAGGTTAAAAAAAGGACAGCACACTTTGCTACAGAGTGGTATTCATTCTTCAACAGTCTCCAATCTTAAATGATAAGATTTCAATTATTTCTTCAGCTAATTCCTCTACAGTGTATACCTGTAAATTTGACCTACTTGGAAACATCTAATTCATAAAATCAGTTGTCAATCTAGTCTTTTCTTACTTTACCTTCAAAAAATGCTAACATTTTCAGAAAACCTTACACAATTTCCAATAAAACATATTAAAATGGTTGGTTTAGTTGTTAAAGAGAATTCTAACCACGACATTTTGGAAGCAAAAGGAAGACCAAAATTGTGTACAACAGGGACTTGTGTAAGGTAAAAGAGGTTGGGAAAAGCCACATAAAAACTTGTATCACCACCAGTGATTATAAGCCTTTATTTTGCCAAAAGATAATGCTGACTTCTTTTATCAGCCGCCTTGCTGCTCTTGAACTGCAGTTGGCCTTAAGTTTTAGATTCTGGTCCATATTCTGCATTTATTGTTTCATGTCCCAATGTGACCTCAGAAGATTCTTTTGTTTATCATGTAGATGAGCATGTAAGAAGCTTGTAAATGAAAGAAGCGCCATTTTTCAATTTGGTTAAGGTTGAAGGTGGAAACAGTAGAGCTCGCTGGTTTTGGAATGGATCACAAGACAAATTAGTTTGTTGCCTGACTAATAATTGAAGCTGAAAACACTTCCAGCAGTGCTCAGATACACACAAAACCCTCCAACTTAACAGACCCTTCCAAAGGAAAGAAAGTTTGGGTTCTACAACAGATATCTGTAAGGTAACTTTCCTGCGTCTAGGGACTCGTGCATTCTTTGCTGCTAATGGAAAAACCTGACCAAATATTCACACTTGCCCTCCTCTTACCACAGAGAAATCAGTAAGAGAAGTGAATTTCCATAAAAATCTAGAGGTTGTCATGTATATTTGAAAGTGGTCATTTCTGTAGCTCCAAAAAAGCAATTTATGGGAAAAAGAGAAAGGAGGCACAGCCTACCACAGGGATCCTTAAGGACTGAGAGCAGGCTGAGAAACACAACTGGGGAGACGGATACTGAAGAGAACTTGTTCCTCCTGTGTTAAGGAGCTCCTCTTTCCCTCCCAGGGGATCATCCAGGGCTTCTACCACAGAGAACAAACAGCCACTGACTGGCTTCAAACTGAAGCATCTCATGCGACCTCTGACAGCTCTGCTACAGTCCGCGCTAACGAGGGAGATGTCTCCTGATCAAATATTAAGAAAGAGGACAGTTACAGCAACAGTCTATAAAAAATAGCCTGATTTTTGTATACTAAAACCATAGATTTGGGTACCTTTGAAATGCTGTAAACCAACAGTCTGAAGTAAGAAAGGTATACTATGCCTTATAAAATAATCTCTGGACTCACCTATTAGCCCACGCTTAATGACACTCATCATCAAGTCCAGTACATCTTAATCAACAGAATTAGGTGATTTTAACTCTATTTGATAAACAGCAACTTCCTCTTCCTTACAGCTACATTTCAGACAAAGATAAAATGAACTTTATTATTTTTTAATTTCCTATTACGTGAATGATAGCTATGCCCCAGAAAAGCTGAAATGTTAAATGCCAAAATGGCATTTATTTAATTTCTCTTTACTGAAATGGTCAAATCTGGGGTCAAATTCGGGTCTTAGTTTCTTGGCACCTATCCATAATATTTTATTTAAAAGAGCAAGCATACAGTTCTACTTTAAATTTCTATTATCCTGTGTATCTACTACCCTGTAAGATTCGCTTACTTTGCTTACTCAAACAAAACAAATTAAGTGTTGGGGTTTTTTGGTCTTCATTTTTCAACATGTTTTTCAGATTAAGCTTTTATGCTCTTATTCCAGTCACAGCTGTTAGAGGCGGATGGAGCCCTTAATGACAGTTCACATTACAGATGAAAATGTTCCACAAAAATAATGGGGACTCCTTTTAACTATTCCTTGTTCTCTTTTAAGGTTATCATGTTCATCTGCATTTTAAATGTTCCTCAGTTTATTATGGAAAATTAAATAAGCCTTTTTCATAGAATCACAGAATAGTCTGGGTTGGAAGGGACTTGAAAGATCATCTAGTTCCAGTCCCCCTGCCTCTGCATTAAAACAACCAAAGATCAAATTGGTGTGTACGTAGATTGTACACATTCTCTGTCCATACTGAGTACAGAAGAAAACACTTTGCCTAAGGTGTGACACATCATGGGGTCTGAAACAAAGGCAGATTGGCAAACTCAACAGACCCACACTATGAAGTGATGTAGCAACTCAGCTACCTGGCAGCTACATGCATATTACTCCTATTTCATAAAATCACAGAATGGTTTGGATTGAAGGCTCTTTAAAGATCATCTGGTCCAATTCCCACCGCAAGGCCCATGGACCTCTTCAACTAGATCATGCTGGTCAGAGTCCCATCCAACCTGACCTTGAATGTTTCCAGGGATGGGGCATCCACCACGTCTCTGGGAAACCTGTTCCAGTGTTTCACCATCCTTGTTGCAAAAAATCTCTTCCTTATGTCCAATCTAAATCTATCTTTTTAGCTTAAAACAATCACTCCTTGTCCTACTGCAACACATCCTACTAAAATGTTTTTCTCCATCTTTCTTGTAAGCATCCCTTAAGTACTGAAAGACTGCAATAAAGTCACTCTGGGGCCTTCTCTTCTCGAGGCTGGACAAGCACAACTCTCTAAGTCTTTCCTCATAGGAGAGGTGCTTCAGCCCTGTGACCAGCTTTGTGGACCTCATCTGGACCTGCTCCAACAGGTCCATGTCTTTTGTGTGCTGGGGCCTCAGAGCTGGATGCAGCACTGCAGCTGGTGTCTCACCAGAGAAGAGCAGAGGGGCAGGATCCCCTCCCTTGACCTGCTGGCCACTCTGCTTTGGATGCTGTGAGCGGACACTGCTGGGTCATATCCAGTTTTTAATCCCCCAGCATATCCCCAGGAACTCCTCAGCGAGCTGCTCTCAATCCTTTCACCCCCAGCTTGTACTGATACTTGGGGTGGCACTGACCCAAGTGTGGGACTTAGCACTTGACTTCCTTTAACCTCATGGTTCACATGGGCCTACTCCTTGAGCTTGTCCAGGGGCCCTCTGCATGGCATCCCATCCCTCAGGTGAGTCAACTGCACGACTCAGCCTGCTGTCATCCGCAAACTTGCATTCCGTGTCATATGACCAGGCCTAACACATATTATCAGGCTCAGACCCTTCAAGAAATACAGGTCCAACTGTTTTCTTTTTCAGAGTGCAGGATGAGACTATTTCCCAATCCATGGCCATTCCTGTGAACCATTCCTGCTCGAGGCACCCATAGCCAGTGAACTATGGACCCACTCATGCTCCTCCTTCTATCCCCTCCATCCAGCATCACAAATCTTGAAGGACCTTCTACAAAACTACAGATGCTTCAGGTGACTCACAGAAAGAATGATGGTCTCCCATCTCTTCCCCAGGGAAGCGCAGGGCTCATGGAGCCCTCCTCTGAAAAGGGAGGTGGCTCACAGAAGGGCCACAGGGGCGACCTCAGTGCAGCTCTCTCCCCACTGAGGGCTCAAAGCCCTGAGCAGGGCTGAGCCTGGGAGCTATAAAGAAGGAAGTATTCAGGCACATTACACACTTAGTCACCCCTACTCACTACCTCCATGCACCTCCCTACTCATCACGGTTTTTTTGCTGCTGTCCTTCCAAATCTCCCTCCTGCACTACACAGAACATGTAGAAGACCACCTGGAAGAATCTGAATAGTGTCCAGGTGTTAGCATTTACAGTCCCTCACAAATCTAGCAATGAGCATGTAAGATGACAACAAGGTACAATCAAAATTATGGTCATATGGTACTACAGTCATTGCCCCATCGCCATCCATTGATATCCTGCAGGGCTTTATAACAGAGCTGGCTATTTCTCTCCTGCCTTTAGTGACCACCTCGTGGAAAATGGCATTAACTCGCTCTGTCGCACCTCAAGCATGCCACCAAGGCAGTCGTAATCGCATGTCCACTGGCAGGGAACTAAACAGCAGCAACGAATGCAGAAAATAATGTGGGAAGATGGTGATCACACAGCATGTGTGTGTGTGTGTGAGAGCAGACAGAGATACATGGCTGAAGTCCAGAAAATTTCCCATGTTTTCACACAGGGCACTTCCCAAGCACGTTTATGACTGTTTATAACAGCCCTAATCATTTTGTAGAATTGCAAGGCAAGCACACTTCCTCTATTTAGTATGAGGATTGCTGTTTCTTAATTTAATATTAGTTTCTTTCCAGCAACTTTAATCTAATTTAAAGAAATCAAATCTACAGCAGACTAACTTCTAGAAGAGCAAAACACTGTCTTTGTATTAGGACCAGCCAAAGAAATTTAACGAAAAAGTCTACCATGAGAAGATGAAGTTTCACCTACATTAAAACATTTTGTAGGAACACGTCAACTGCAGCAAAGTTTTTAATTTGGATAATGTTCAGAAATAAAAGTAATGTATTCATGCAGTTAAACAAGCACCTTTTTTTTCAGTGTTTCTACGAATTTCCACACCACTTGAAATTTTGGAATTACCTTTATTACTGGAATTGTGATTTCCCGTTGGAAAGCAGAACTGCAGTGACAGAAGGTGCACAGTCACAAGAATCAGGATACACAAACAAACCAGTGCCACTAGGAGCAGCCAGTTTGGGTAAGCTGAACACTGACTGCTAAATGAAGGACCCTTTTTGGTTTGCCAAAACCCTTGGGTTTCTCTGTGCAGACCCTGATGGCTGAATGGTACCGCAGTCCCTCTCAGACAGCTGGGGGAACATCGGAATCAAAGTGGAGGAAGGTGGAGGGTAACAACCTATTGTGAAGTGTTGGCTTTTCCTTATAATGCAGGACAGACTGGAAAAGATCCTCTCTCTGTACTACAAATAAGAAAGTCTTTAAGGCACTTTTCCCTGACTTATTTAGCAGTTAGTTTGGAACAGCTGAGGGAATCCAGATCATCATCCTTTCCAACTATTCAGGCTTGTTAGGCAACTTTGTTACTCTGGAGAGAAGACAGCAAACTGTTACTTGAATATTCTCAAAACACTTAAAGACTGATCCTGAGAGAAGGTTATTTCCATTCAGTGTCCATCTCACAGAAAAAAAAAAACCATTAAGCCATCTATTGCAAATTTTCCATTCTTTGTTACAAACACTAAGGTACTCTCTTTCATGCAGCACAAATTGTTTGTGGGCCAGAACAATGCAATCATGCTACTCTCACTTAACGATAATTATTCTTTCCTCATTCAGCCACAAACAGTTTCTTGTCACCACCAACAACACAAATCTATCAGAGAATCAGAGGACTTCTAATGAAAATAAAGGCAAACCTATTAATAACATAACTTAAAGTACATAAAGCAGCAAATACATTTCCAGCAAATTTTGTGATGAGTTCCAAGTAATTGTTTCTGAACTAAAACCTACCAAACAAATTCTAAAGCAGTATAACTAACCTAGCAGAAAATATATGGCACTTCAGACACTATCACGTGGTTTGAATTACCCGAAACACACTAGTGCTAGAATTCAATGAGCTAATGGCTCAAGCTTTTGGAGTAACAACTATACAAGCTGTGCTATAGTCTCTTTTCCTTTTGAACAGAGCTTGAGCTTCCATGAGGTGCATACAGAGGTTCCTTAATTTCATAGAGAGGATGGATAGTCTCGGTCCACTACTCTTCAGACTGTCAACAGAGGCAAGATACTGGATGTTAATACAACACATGGATTTTTCAGTTATGCTAAATGACATTCTCCGTGGTTTTTCTTTCAGTCTTCAAGACAAATACAATAAATGTCCCCATAAAAAAAGTAGGGATCACTATGCAAGAGCAATCAGTATTTCATAAATGAAGGTGTCTGTTCAATAAGCTCCTAGTGTTTACTTTTAGTGAAAATGTAATAATGGAAGTTAAAGATATTCAAAAGCAAAGCACTGTATCTTAAGGTGGTAGAGGGGAGGAAATCCACAGAAAGACTGTGAAACTGCATATATACCTTCTGAAAGCATGTAAGGACACAGAAATGTACATATACGTGTATGCAGGTACACACATACACACCAACACTTTTTTTTTCCTTTAGGAAACAGCAGATATGTGCACTAGTCAAACTCAGAAAGTACTAAGATAACTCACAGATGCAATGGGATTACATGAACCTGTCTGATCAATTGTGTTGTCGAATTTCACTGCATCTGTGAGTTATCTTGCTTGTTGCCCAGTAAAAGTTTCATTTCTGTGTCTTGCAAGCGTAAGATAAATATCTTAAGAACTGGGTACGTTTGCCACAAACATGATGGTGGTTATCACCTAGGCTATCACTTCCACTAAGTTTAACAACAATCACTAAACACAAGTTTAGTAACCTAAATAATTAACAAGCACTTCTTAAATGACTCACAGCTTAAATCCATTAGCTTGTCGGCAAAATTATGCAAAATAGGCAAACAGAAGACCACCTACTAGAGGCAAAAAGGGTTAATGACTGCAAAAAGCAAAATAAAAGAAGGTGAAAAAGGGGAGGGACTTCTCATTTAAATTTGCACAGAAATAAACCTAGGAAATCCTACACCTTCTGCACTTGAGTAGTTCTTCAAAATGGTATTTTTTAAAATTTGTCACTCCCTTCTGCTTGGTTCTACTTCCTAAATTGATCCAGACCAAACAGAGAGACAACGAAGAGAGGTAATTTACACTTCACAAAACCAAGAAAACTCCAATTACGTCCAACCACACAAAGAAAGTGTTCAAACTTACATTTTATACATACAGACTTGTTATCTGTATAAGCTCCAAAAGACAAATATTACATTGAACCACAGAGGAGAGAAAGGTATAGTTCTGAGCTACAGAAAGGACCAGCATGTTAATTCACATGTATTTCCAGACCCACCACCACCCCTGTAGTGGTTTGACACTGGTTAGGCATGCTGGTTCCCTCTCCTAAAGCCTTTAGACACGAAATGAATCTGCTGATGGCAATACTTTAGCTGCCCAAGCCAAACACTGAATGCTGTTCTCTTTAACAGCTTAAGAAGTAGTGAAAGAAGGACTTCCCATCACTTCCACCAGCAGTGCAGCAAGTCATGTCTCTCACAGCAAGTAACCAGTTATCAAATACTTCAAAAGGAGGGAAAGGGGAGCTACCCAATGAGCAAATAATAGTACAACTCACTGAAGAGATCTGATTTCTTAGAATTTGGTGGCATTGTAAAATTTGGAGGGCTGCTGCACCTTTTTTGCTTTGACACCCTCTCTAACGTGCTTGCCATTTTTCTTAGCAGCAATAATGATGAACACTGGCAAGTTTCACAGCTAACTCTGCAGCCTACAGAATCTTTTCATTCCCTCCCATACTTTTAAAAAAGTATTTTGTCTTTTCCCCCTGTAATAACTCCCTCCTTTTCCTTTCCTTCTCCTCCTCTCTGTTTTATGCTTCACTTCAATGTTCTTTCCATATTTCTGGCAAATTTTCATTTCAGATTTTAGAACTGCAGAGTATAACAAAGTAACACTGGTTTCTTTGCAAATTTTACAAAAAGCAAACTAGCATTGCAGTAAAAAAAAGCACAGATAATATCCTCAGATGAGTACAAAAAATTGCCTACTTTAGTAACAATAATTTCAAATTATGCAGAATTTATTCATTTTATGGTACACTTTGCTGGATGAAAAAAATCTCCTCTGAAACAGAATTTTTAGCATTTCTTAGCTTTCCAAATCACTATATCCTATTGTGAATAAAATGCTGCATGTTCTGATTCTTTAAGGAGGTCAAGAGCAGAAAGACACATACATCCATCTATGAATTTCCATCCAAACCAACCGAGAACAACCTTGAGATTACAGTTTGTAATTTTAACCAAGCAGAGATGAACGAAATAGCCTGCATTCGTTACATGGGATTTCTTTCCATACTCACAAGATAGTTAATAACTATAAATCTGACTGAAGCCTAGTTTCCAAACTGAAAAATGACAAGAGGATTTCAAACATTTAAGAACAAGAGAGGAGAAAGAAGTCAACAAAATAGTAACTGTGGCTGAATACACTTGCTATGATCTGATGCATGTTTTTCATGATACACTGATAACTGTGATTAAAATCACAGCCAGACAAACAAGATAAAACTGCCATGAAGGTATTACCATCAAGGTTTTCTTCTTTCCCCCAATTCACAAGGTAATTGCTGCATACAATAAATATGTGCCAGGAGAAATAGCTGGAGTCTAGAGAGAACATTTTAAAAATTTGAATTTTATAAATTCAGCCTTCAACACAGAGATCAAAATTTACCGACATATCCAATAACCTCAGGAAGAAAGGTTAGGATTTATCAAGATAGCTCTTATTCCCCAAGCCAACCCGTGCAACAGAGAACTGATAGTCTCCAGGGAAACCAAAATCCTCTTGGCAGGTCACGCCTGTATATATTTTATACATAACACTTTGCATTATATATACAGAAAAGGACAGATAGCTTTAGAAATGCTCGAAGGCTTTATTCAAGTATTACCTGCTGGTTTCTGTTTCTTGTCATTTTATATCGCCAGTGTTTCACGTGCATTTTCCCCTTCTGTTGTAATAGATGTTTTAGACTTTCTTGTAAAATCCTACTTAGGAGGAGACTGCGTGCCAAGTTTGTCTGATTTTTTTAAAAGCTAGAAAGGGATTTTTCCCAGTCCTGTCACTAAAGTCCATATATTACCCTGCTTCAGATGTTCTCATTTCTTGACTGTATCAACCAATGACATTCCTTTTCTTCAAAAGGCAGTGGTAGATACTAAGCACTTAATATTTTAAATTAGATTAAGTAAAGTATCATAGTGACTTTCATCTTTTTATCTTTTTCCTGGCTTAAAATATTATATATTTTAGATAAAGAGAAGACACTTCCAAATGATATGTGTTCTTCATTTGGAAGATAACATATAGTATAACTTCTCACAGCTCTTTTGGTCTCCATTAAATCAAAATCCCCTATTTAGAAAATGCTGTAATTTTTTATACGCAAGCAATCAGTGTTACTTGGGTCACTTAAAGGTATACGCTCAATTAGATTCTGGCCCCAGGTTTAGTCATTTTTGAAAAGAAAGTTGGGTAAGAGAATGCTACATGATTAAATTCAGTATAAACAGGAGATATTCGGGGCAGGTAAATTAAATTCAAAGGAAAGAGCTTATAATGAATTTTTATTTTCTAAAAACACATTACCCTGTAGTAATTCTAAGATGAACACTTCTGTGGACAACTATACAAGACTCATAATACACAACAGCTGTTAGATTATAAACAGAGTCAAAACTGAGCTATTTAACTCCATCAAAATTTCCAGGAAAACACCAAATTTTAAAAAGGAATAAAAGCAAATTAGATCTGGCTCAGCTTCCAATTGCTATCCCTGCTTGGGGAACTGCAACAAAAAACCAAATGCAAAACATTCTACAGTATTTATTATTCCTCTCAGCTCTCCTGCCTCACACTTCTATTTTTTGTTGTATTGGTAATGGGAATATATTCCCACCACTGCTAATTGTAAGAATACCTCTGTCAGGGTATGTGAACTTCATGCGAAGAGTCTGTGTCTACAAAAGCATGATCAAGATTTTACTGTCCCAGCAGACCTTGTGTCACCCTCACAAGACTTGCTCTCAGTGCCACTGGCGAGCTTTTGGACTTCTCAGCTGCCCCACAGCATCAAAGGGAGCAATCCAGTTGAAACTGAAGCTGTTCTGGTATTTGCAGTTATGGTATCTGCAAAATTTGGAGGTCTGAAGAGGAAGACCTTGTGGTCCAAATCCTCATTGTTCAAAATCATCACAGGAAACCCATGACATACTTAACATGCAAAGATTTACATGGGAACATATGAAAATACAGGGTGGCAGTAATCCCTATCAAGCAAATTCCCCAATGGTTCCCGATTATTTTGGCACGTGGAAGAGCCATGTCCTACCCCATTTACGATTCCCAGAGTGACCAGATAAACTAATTCAGGAAGACACAAAGCCAGAACCACCAAATGGATCAGTTACTTTGCAGTGAATTAGGCAAGTGTCAGACAAGGTAAGGGAGAGCTCCAGCTATGCAAAGAGGACCCACTTTACTGTCCATACATTTTTGGATTTGCTGACTCTGTTGGTACACAAGGGTAATCAAAGACCTGATTAAGATCAACACAAGAGAAAATATTTCTTCCTGACCTTTTGCTACCTGTGCTATAATACAAATTCCTACTCAAGTTTTCTCAATTAGCTAATGAAGAGTGATTCCTACTAATGGGGCTTTTGTTCTTCTACCTTGCTGCCATAGCCTCAAACTTTCCTTTGTTTTTTTTTTTCTTCCCACCCCTTGGATTCCTCAAGATGATGAGAAGCAGCAATTATGTAGCTACATTGGAGCAATGCACTGGCTCACTGGCCAGCGAGCTGTCAGTGCACATCCTGGTTTTCTTCGCCTTCCCCTGATTAATAGAGGTCTCTGTCTTCTGCCCAACTGCCAGTTTCCACAAAACTAGGAGCAGCCTAAATTTCTCACAAATTGCTTTGAAATTGTGCAGTTATAATTATTTGGAGGAACGAGACAGACAGACTGTGAGCCTTTTTTAACTCTCGTTTCCCTAGGAAACCGGTTCAGAAACAAAACAGAAAAATCCATCACACCACCACCTACAAACCCTCTGAAAAAAAAAAATTTCCTTCAAAAATAAAGATCTCGAAAGAAAATCCTGCAAAAGGCATTATGGGATACTGCCTTCTGTAACACCTCTAACAGTGTATTTAACAGTGATGAGGCTTTCACAGAATATTGAAAACTACTAGCAAGCAATAGTTCACCACTGGCACCTAAAAGCAGCATGTCACTGCCAAACACACCACATCACTTCAACTTGGCAAGAATGCTTGATAGAAAGCCAAAGAGTAGTGGAAAAGGCTGTTAGAAGTTAACAAAGCACTTCCCAAAAGTACTGTTTTGTTTTTTTAGGCAAGTCTGCTAGAGTATGGGTGATGGATTTACTAAAGAAAAAAGTTTTTCTTGGCAAAAAACCCCTGCTTTTTTTGCTTAAAGCAAATTTTCCTGTCACTCTGCAGAATTTGAACTCCTACTCCCTCTTTTTAGAAAAATGTGGCCAGTTTCTGTTTCCAAGCAAAGAATTCCCACACAGTAATACTGATAACATGGGAATCCATTGTTTAATATGGGTCATGGGAAAACGGCCACAAATTCAAGCATCATTACAACAGAACAACCATAGCAAATTATATTTTTTAATTTATTTTTTTAAGTTCGCAATAAAATGGTTGTTGTTGCAATTCTGTTTGCAAATAGCAGCAGAGTATTTCTGCAAGAGTTTATGAGAAGGCATTGTTTTACCCTTATTTCTCAGTGTAGCTCTGTCAGAAAAAGTGCTGCAACTACAACATTTATTGGAAATTAAAAGGAAAGAAGCAGAGAAACCTTATCTTCAAAGCTGCTAAGGAACAAATTAATGAAGTAAATATAATCTAATCCCAAAGTAGTAAGTATATGCAATAAAGATGTAACAGATGTCCTGTCCAACAGGGACAGAATTCTTTCACGGTATGAAGGTGGTAATTAAAAAGCATTATGCAGACAATCTTAAGATCTAAGATTTCTGCTACCCCCTGGATAGGATCCCTTTTGGGTTAGTGACATCAAAAATTAATTTCTTAAATGCACATTCTTACTGATTAAATAATAAAATACAGAGGCAAATAGACGGGTCACTTTCGC
Organism: Oreocharis arfaki; assembly: GCA_013398015.1. Classification (NCBI taxonomy): domain Eukaryota; kingdom Metazoa; phylum Chordata; class Aves; order Passeriformes; family Paramythiidae; genus Oreocharis; species Oreocharis arfaki. Next base: position 262,075 of record VZRR01001603.1, read on the forward strand.
AGTTCTCTTTAAAACGAACGGAAAATAACCTTTACAGGTGGCACAGTGATGGGTGACAATGCATATTCACAGTGAGCATACAACAGAACTGCAGGCTGTTGGTCCTGTCAGCTCCTCCTTGCACAGACAATACCTCAGTAGCAAACCTGGGAAAAAGTGCAAAGCACAGTGCCTCTGTGCCCTGGCTAATACTGTTTTCTTGCTGCTAATAATAAAGCAACCCAAAGAGAGGTCACAGGCAGCCTCACGTGGCTCTAACTTCTAACCATATGACAGCCCACGTCCAAGACACTTTCACTTCCCCCCATTCCTAAGTGGATTCTGCAAAACAGAGAGAACCATTTCTAACTTCTCTTACGTCAAAAAAGGCCAGACCTGCTACTGGCTAATAATGAAATATCACTGATGAAGTAGTCCGAGTTTTCACCTATGTTTCTGGAAGGGTTCCCCTGAAAGTATCTGTTGATAAGAAGACCAATTTTCACAAAAATTTACTATAATAAAAAAAACTAAACAAACAACAATGACAACAAGTAGTACAAGAGTGCAGCTTGAAAACAAAGTGTTACAATTATAAAGTGTTGTATTCATTGAACATGTGGTGAAGAACAATTAAAATAATCCCACAAAATATGTACAATTTTATCTATTTGATCACTTGAAAGGCTTCATCAAGGCATTCAACCCAGCTGGAAAAATAGGGTAGAAGGACAGCAGAGAAAGACAGATGCTGCATCTGAGCTGAGCATTCCTAAGTAAATAAACAACAAAAACAAAACAAAACAAAAAAAAAGCAATTCTGACACAGTTCCAAACTTTATGAGACAATAACTTAACAAAAGACCATTTATTCTGTCACTCTCTTTTTGTTCTTTTGTTTTGTGATTTGAGATAGAAGTAGATGCTAATTTTTTTTGCTTACTAGTAATCTATACAATAACTGCTAGTGAATTAACCCATGCAATTTTGGACTATTTGTCAATTCTTTTATCAGTTGTTATTAAGAAATTCAGGAAACAATTGTTCAAATAGAAGAACACCACAAAGGGCTTAGCAAATGAGGAACTACAGCAGTAGACTGCTGTTTATTTATACTTCACTAGGAACCATGTCCTGGCTTATCTCTAACTTTCTCAAAAATTCCACCTGTTTATTTGTAAACTTCATACCTCATTCTCTTTCAGATTTAAGGCCTTTTATCAATTCATTTGGAAATGTGTGGCACCTTTAGGACTTCTCACATCCTTGATGTCTTTAATTTTTTATGTGCCACATCGTACACAAAAGCCTCTGTATTCTCAGACTGAGATGAACTCTTTCAACTGATGACTGTTTAACAGAGACAGATAATATTTTTGCAGTTCTTAACTCACCTGATGACTGTCAAGCTTGTCTTTCGTGTGGTGATCAAGAGCTGCAGCTCACAGCAAAGCCTTAATGAGATTCTCTTCCCCTTGAAAGGACTGTTTCTTTCAAGAAGAATCTGTAGCTAATCACTGCAAGTCTCAAGTTGAGGGATGATTATTTGGGGGGAGAAGGAAGTTGAGAGTTCTGTACAATTCAACGAAAGAGAGCTCCATTTATCTGAAATGAGCAGGCTTTGCAAAAACCAGTTGGCTGGGAACCCTTAAGCCTGCAGTTCCTGTGCAAGACCTTATCACAGTGCATGAGTTACCACGTACCAGGAAGAGCCACACCAGTTCACTACAGCGGCTGCTGAGCAAGCATCGGACTCAGCCGAACTTCTCACGTACCACCTCATATCTCAGACACTCCGCCCCACTGCTGCTTTTCCTAAGATTATCTCAGTGTGTCACAAGTATCAAATCATTTGCAAAAAAGAGTCTGCTGGGCGTGCAAGTTCTATCAGAGATGGCAAGCTGCAATTTCATGTAGTAATTGCGTCACTTGGACTCCTCTTAAGGCCAGGCTATTACACACTTGTATGACTGCAATAAGATAAAACCAAGTCACTGAGACTGTTTAAGACGCAGGACAAAAATATGCAACATATGCCAGGGTTTTGCCAAGATTCCTAAACGAGTGCCAAAGGAGCTAGCTGGGGAACTGGAAGCAAGACTAGCACAGTGTTTGGCAAATACTAGTAAGCTCTTGTCCTCTACAGAAGCCATGAACATATTTCCAGGCTGCCTCATCGCTTAAAGAGAAGGCCACAATCTGGAGGCCTGGATCAATCTTAATCAGCTTTGTAATATGTTATGGCTGCAAGATAGTAATGATCAAATAGAATTTCACCAAGTCATTACACTGAAGAGCCCTGACACTGCTGCAGACTAGCCACAAACCAGCAAGCTCCTGGAACGCAGCACTAAACTGAGACCTGTGGCAAAAAGGTGCATTATACCAGGCCCAATGTGAGATGTTTGCCTGGCAGTATATTTACATCTTCTACAGACTTACTAGGCTACCTATCACCTGTGCACATACACACAGGCAGTTGAAAAACAAAACAGTAACAAAGGTCTCAAGTAGATGAAGCACTTTCACAGACATAGGATCAATGCCCCTCTATAAACCAAGTCAAGGTAAGGAAAATGCAGGTCAGGCATTCACATGCAAAACCCATGCAAATGATGTAAGAACACTAACCTGAAGAACAGCTAACATTAAGACAATCTTTAAGGTTTGAAAACTACATTATTTTGCTGAGTACAATATTCACAACCTTAATTTAAATTGCAGTCACAATTATGCTTGTTGCTAAAGCAACAATTCTATGTATTTACAGAAGGGAGCAAAGTGAGAAATTGTTCAGTTTCCATGATAGATTTGAACTACCTAAATGTTCCTAGATTATTCTTTAAACAAAATTTAAATTGAATGTTGATCTTTTCTAGAAATGATAATGTTTTAATGTTTAAAGTAAGCTTTCCCCTCTTCAATAAAGAAATAAGTCTAACACACTCAGAGGATGTATTTCATGTCACTCAGATTCAAAAAAAAAAAAAAAAAAAAGTTGTCACCAAAGACCAAAAGGGATCTGAATCCAGAAATGTAAGTTGTCTTCTTCACTAAAAGGCTATGTGCCTTTCCATGCATGATACGATAGGTTTTTTTTAGGCAGAACTTGATAGCAAATCTTGTCACAATGACAGTCGCAGTCCCTGCTGGGCTTCATTGATACAACACAACAAAAAGGCATCCCTCTGGCACTGGAAAGCTCCCAAAACACTGAAAACTCATGCAAGGCCATGTCTTCTCTTCCTGCTAAACATGTCAAATGCTATCTGTCCCTCCATTTTTACATTTCCCTCAATTTTTTTTTGTTTATGTGTTCAGCTACTCCTGTCCTTTGATATTCCTTCCCTATTTCATCTGCTCTATTTTCTCCTGATGCCCACTCCTTTCTGATGATCGTTTCTCCTCTTTCCACCATGTGTGAGTGCTCACATCAAGTGAGCAAGGCATAGTAAATGTCAGGCTAATACCTCCCACTTAGGCTTCCAGACACAGTGAGGTGCTGCTGTGAAGTCCCTTCCATCTCCAAACACAGGGGAACACAGCAATGGTATTACACAAAATGTTTGGGGTCTCCACGTCCACGACCTACAACTGGTCCAGGCCAGGGTGGTTCTACTCTCTGGAAGACATAAGTGGCAGATGCTGTCAGGGCGGTGCCCCTTCACTTCTGCACTCATGAAAAGCCAACTGGTCCCATATCCCCTTAGGGGAGCAGCAACACCAACACAGCCCTGCTCCTGGAGCTCTTCTTGGCTCTGTGTGTGATCCGCTACAGAGACACCCACAGCATGGAGGCCTCATTTTGTACCAGGGGAGGTGCTATTCAATGGAAGGATGTTGGAAGATTTGCTTTTACTCCTCATTTCAACATGCAGCCCACAGACAGGGTGCATACCTCTCACTTCTACCCATGACTGGAAGTGCAATGCCAGGCAACAAAGCTGGGCTAAATTTTGTTCCAATTAATTCTCTGGTCATGCTGGGACCTGGGGGAATATTTCTGGTCTAGGCCGTATCAGCAGTCCATCACCCTTTCTCCTTGTCTTTATCCCTGCCCCTGGCATTCCAGATTCCACTTCCCCTCGTTTTCCTTACCACTTTCCCTGTAACTTTGGGCCATGTTCGCCTTGTCTGACAATAAAGTTAGCCAATATGTTACTTGAACTCTTTTTCTGCCCCACTGCTGCTTAGCTGCAGCTGTGCCTTCCACTCCACTCTTTCAGTGGAGAAGCTTTAAGTGTCTGTGTTGTCTGGAGCACAGCAGCAGGAAAGCTGTGGCAGGGAGCCTGGGCTAGGGATGTTATAGCTCATCACAAGGCTGACAGATATCTTGATTGCTGCTTTTTTTTGTGGGAAAGAGTGTGGAGGCAGTTTCTAGGATTGAAGGATTCTGGCTATGAAGACCCTTTGGAGCTTCATACGAGCTGACATGTCAGCTGAGTGTTGACAGCCTATCAAGCAGCTGACAGGGCACGGTCCTCTGAACGGGATGCTTCAGCCAAAAGCCTAGGAACAGGACTGGCAGGCCATTTCCTCTGCAAGCTAAAAGAAAAGCAGGGAAGGAACAGATGCTTCCCAGGGAGAAATACATGTTCGCTTGTTCAGAGTAGGGGGGAGCTGATCTCCATACTGCAGGACTCAAGCAGACTGTACTACTCCCCTTCCTTCTACTTTGTCTCCTCTCTCCAAGCCAGGGGAGCTGAAGGACAGACTTTATCACCGTTCCTTTTGTCAGTTCTCACTCCTTTATCACTTCTCCTAAGAGCAGGGCACAAGTTTGACTCCCACCCCTCCCTTTTCCCGCATGGTGTGCTGCTGCTTTACAGCCATGTTTTTCCTTAGCAAAACACTCAGTCCAAAGCCTGTTATGATTCCTGAGGGCACTGAACCAGCAGCCAAAGGCATCTGCCAATAGGGAGAAAAAGCCAAAACAGGCACTGAACGTCAGGCAAGAGACAAAGTAAATATGCCCATATAAAAGGGATAAACAGCCAAATGCCACCAGGAAAAGACTGGATCTCCTCACTTCTAGACACTGAGCTCTGCTGAGCTTCTCTGCAGGAGCAGTGTTTGGAACAATGTTTGCAGGATGACACTGCAGACCTTGATCATGACTTTGCCCACTGCAAACCTGCCCACCCTCCCCAAACTACCTAGCCACTGACCAACAGGTACTGCAACCATGGGACTCCACAGGACAACAGCCACACCTATGAATGCATATTTGGACTCCCAAAATTTCATCCAATGGTGGCAAAGTCACAGCAGTAGCTTGTACAACAGCAAATTCTGACCTACCACACCACCCTCAGTGCAGAGAGGCAAGCACTAGCCCTACCAGACCAACTTTGTGTCCCACACCCGTGGTACCCTCCCCAGTGGGCATAGGGCAGAGCATACAGAAGAGTGAAAACTCGTAAAGGATGTCTTCACCCTCAGACAAAGGCAGGGAGGAAGCAGGAAGTAGTCAGCTCATCTGGAGTGTGCTCACAGAGTAGCTGCCACAGCTGCCAGTGGCAAAAAGGAATCAGAAGTCATCAGGCAGTAGCTGCAATGGTAGCATGTATGAAAATGCAGGAACAGAAAACAAACCTGGAACAGATGTAGAACAGAAATCAGACACCAGAATGTGGAATCTCTTTACAAGTGTCACTTGGGCAGAGCAATGACAAGTACAGTCATAAGCATGAGACAGACACTGGGACAAAACAGCATGTCCTGAAGTGGCCCCCAGAAGGGCTCGCAAGCCAGACAGGAGCATTTTTCAGATACCTTTCCTGCAGGCTACTCTCAAACACATGCGGTGGGATGTCCAGTGTAGAGGAGGACATGTACCTTTGTCCAAAGTAAAATCCTCAAACACATTTAATGGGGAGTGTAAACTCCCCAGAAGTAACTGCCCCGACCTGCTTGTCTGCTTCTCTTGCCCCACACTACCGGCTCAAGACAATGCACAGCCTGATACCAGCCTTTGTTCTGCTCTGTGGACCCTCGGACCTGACCCACCAAGGCACTGTTAGAGGCTATGTGAAACAGCTGAATGTTGACACCATTTCCACCACAATAGAGACTCTTTACTCTTCACATTGGAACATGAGGAATATAAATGCAAACTTAAAAAAAAAATCCTGCACAACCAATGTACATCTATTCGGTGCTTTCAGTATCTCAAGGTCAAGAGCAGTTGACACCAGAAGTTCCTTTTTACTCTCAAAGGGGCTATGCTCCACTCAGGATGAACCAACTCTAAACCTTTCATTTGCATGAGATCTTAGCCAAACAAATATAATTTATTTTGTAAATATGTTAAGAACTCCATTACAATACTGCATAGGTTTTGTACATTATCTTTTATCTGGATGATGTCAAGGAATTTGTAGCAACAAGTCCTAAAAAGACTCAGCAGATCACTACACAGATGACTCCTAATTACTTCTCTCCCATAATAAAACCATGAGGCATCTACTATTTGAAGTTACGAGTTTGAAGTTACTTGATCTCCTGCTCCAGTTAAACACAGGGGAAATTTTGCTTCTGAGAAAAGAGGATTGGGCCCCTGGGGCTTGAAGAATTTCACCATTCCATCAGAAATGCCTGTCTGCCAGCCTTGCAGACTGCCAAGTCTGGCTCCTTGGCTCTTGAACAGCATCAGGAGGATGAAAACCACATGAAGATTGGAAAAATGTGCAAAGCCAGAGGCCAAAGAAAAGACCACTCAGAAAGATCATGTGCAGCTCCTGAGTTGCTGATAGAAAGAAAAGGTTTATTGGAAGTTGAGAGCTCTTTTTAGACAGTATCTGTACTTTTCCATGATGTGACTGAATTACAGCATTCGTGTAAATGTGATGTATGGAATGTATCACTTGGAAGAACTCAGTAACTACATTAAGAAGAACCTTGAGCTAACACAGTAGATGAAATGAATGACTGCATTGTAGGAATGGACTATTATAGGAACCCAATCTTCATTCTAAGAGTGCGTGCAGACTAGAAAGTTAGCACCCACATGACTATTGTGGCACATGTTTTTTGACAACATGAAACATGTATAAATAGAACATCCTGCAGATATTCCTTTCCTCCCTAGTCCATTTCTGTTTCACACACAGCCATTGTCTAAATACACACCCAGAATCCACATAGAAAGAGTGGCTACGACATTGCTAGATGTACTTGGTTTTCCACAAAAGCGTCTAAAAGAAAACTATGTTTCCAATCACAGGTTGAAAATACAGCTCCAAAATACATCATACTCATATTCTTTAACATACTGGAGATGTTCTAATGTACATACCATATTTTATCTAAGGTTTCATCTAGTCTATAATGTATCATTCCAACACAAAATAGCAGTGTCACAGTACAGCTGGCCCTTCAGGGGACAAGAAATGCCAGCAAACTTTAGGCTTTTTTACATTTGAAATAATGTGAATGGTACAGCTTTTCTGCAGGTATGTAACTGTTAAGATATGGGCTAGGATAGTTAATTCATAATATTGACCAGCTTCTTGCTCTGAAGGCCATGATCTAGCCACCAGCACAATGGACTGCCCAGGACTTATTCCCAGTTCCGTCACAGTCATCACAGGACTTCAGATAAAGCTCTTGGCACTTTCTGATGTGGTGTAATTAAGTGTAATTAAGTTTTGCTTTATGGCTTTAAGCCATAAAGCAAAACTTAAGTGATTGAAAGGTCATATCCCCAGGAATTACCCCTCTCAATGATGTATGTGTATAAAATACAATACATACATGTGTCTGTGTATTGCACACCTTACTGATGTGCAGATACAGAATATAAACATGTTAGAAGTGTGCACATGCAGTCTATTACAACAAGGATCTAGATACAATAATTATGGAAAGCAGAGCTTCCATTTAGAAACTAAAATACGTCTCATAGTCATGCATCCTTATTTAAAAAACAGTAAAGTTCAAATCTAATGATTTGCTCTTTCCAGCATACATTTATGATGTAATTTATGGCATTTATTAAACTCCTAACATATGGAATGCTCCTTTTATGTCAAACTGCAAGTTTCCCAAGACACACAAATGAGTTTTATAAACTGCTGCAGCAGGAACATTTCATTCTGCTGTGACTCACAGTGGCAAGTCCTGAAGGGTTACTGGAGCAAACCAGGGCTGTGGGTTTGATCCCTGCATGGGCCATTCACTTGAGAGTTGGACTTGATGATCCTTGGGGAACGCCTCCAGCTCAGAATATTCTGTGATTCTCTATTGCTACAGACTGGAATTCACTTGAAACAGAAAACCAAGCCAAAAAATTTCATTTCTTCATATTTGCATTAATAGAAAGGACTGAAGCCCAGAACCAGCAAAACCCTTATGCCGATTCTTTTTATCACATACATATAACCAAACTAAGTTGAATAGGATATGTGCATGGACAAAGCTTTAACAAGGGGGAAGCATTAGCAGAATCTGGGCTACAAAGAAGTAATCCATTGGCCTTTCCTGCTCATCATCTTTCTGCTGTGAACCTGCTACATATTATTCTGCTCTGAAGCATTGTTTTAGTCAGCTATAGACAATCTATACACAGTCTGGTTCAAGTTACCACATCTCATAAATAACCTAACAATATTTTACTGTGCTAATTTTATTTCATCACTCCTGAGGACTAAATGGTGGTAACAGACCTGGTCAACTTGAAATACAGAACACAAATGCTAATTTAATTTATGTTCCCCTGCTTACAGAAATGAAAACAAAATTAAATAACTTCGCCAATGGGGAAATATTTGCTTTTACTAGTCTTAAATCAAATAACACCTGCAAATGCAGAGTTGCAGGTTTTGTTCTTTTTTCAGTCACACAGCCACTTGCTTGGAGCTATTTATTTTTATGTTTGGGTTTTGGTTTTTTTTATTTCCCAAGTGAATGGTGAAGTGAAACAGAAATCAGAAGCCAGGCACAAAAAACTGCTTAATATAATATAAAAAGTACCGATAGGAAGAGAAGGTAAGCACTGAAATCAACAGCAAGTACTATGTTCTACAGCAAAAAGAATTTCCTGATAAAAAATGCGTACACATTTTACAGGAAAAATGCTTCTCTGTCCTCTGCTTGCACACTTTCAGGGCATGACACTTCCAGTTCTGAATCAGACTTCTTTCCTTCTCCAAGGGGAAAAATGAGGGGGCTTCTATTAATTTAAGTCTACACACAAAAAATTTTAAAATTTGAAATTTACTCTCAAATTAAAGAGGATTTCATTATGGATATATTCTTAACTATTGATTCTACTACAATAATGCCCTCTGCAAAGGTCCACTAACACATTATTTGTGTCTTGTATTAGGGGGAAAAAAAAATCAATAAAAATCAAAAGCCCAGCAATAACAGTTTTAATAATACTGTAGTAAGTGGTTTTTGAGCAGTATAACCGGCTCCAAAACATAATGGTAAAGTACCCATATGCTTGACAGAACTTGAAAGATAAATACACTTTCAAATTTTATATATATATATACACACACACACATATATATGGGTATGAGTGTGTATGTGTATATAAATATATATATATATATATATATATATCTGTACACACACCCCAAAATGCCTCAAATAAGAAGGTTTTATGTATGTAGTAAATTTATTACACTGGGAGTAATGTCCTGGTGAAACACATGTCCTTAGACTACAACACAACATTCAAGCAAAAAATATGGTGGGAATGTTAGAATGCAATTAATAACTTTACTTTTAAATAATTTTTTTCATTTTAATTTTTTTTTTAACTAAAGATACGAATTCTTGACAATCAGGATAAAAACCATATGCTCATGTATTCACATTGTAACTTAAAAACTTCTTTGGGACGTGTGAAGTATTGCTATTTTTCATTCCATCAAAACATCTGGATTTTAGTGGTTTTACAGCACAAATGGCTTGTTCCGAGTATAGCCTTTCCCCATTTAAAAAAATTTATACCCCATTCCATTCTCATCACATGGCTAGCACATGTTTCGTGCCAACTTTATTCAAGGCCAAAACCTATCGTAACTCATCAGGCCAATGAATTATTACAGGAATGTAAAGCAAAGCAGAAAAAAAACAAAGATCCAATCAAGTCAGTCAAAAAAATTCCCCTAAATACCAAAAAATTCCACCCTATTCCGAGAAGTGAAGAGATAAATTACTATCAGATTCCTGTTTTTTCTCAGAAGGTCATCATAACCCAAGAGGTGAAAGAAAAGAAATAGAAGATGAATAAGTTAGCTTAGTTTCTGTATCATCTGTCATTCCAAGTACAGTCTTCCAAAATATGTAGATCAAATAAGAGCAAGAAAGGAATGCAGCTTACTGGAATACTTCTCTTTCCAACAAAATAACAAAACAAAACAAACCAGTTTACCCCATGGAGGCACTGCTGAAAGCACGGTTGCTTTAGATTAAGACTATTCCATTTGCCAGCACATATCCTCCTGAGATTTGCTCACCATTTGCCTCTTATTTCCAATAAAACTTGGAGATAGCAGAGGTACAAGATGATCTTATTCATCTCCTTTTATTTATAAGGAGAGGGATGCAAAATAGAAACATTTGTTTTACTTTTGGGCAGGTCATACTATCTTTTGTTGTTTGGGGTTTTTTTCAATAAAGGCCTGAAGTATACAGAGTAGACTAATTTGTAGTATACAGAGTAGGCTAATTTGTCTCTTCCAGCTTTGTAGCAAAAGGTTTACCGCAACCGTCTTTTATTTTCCTTGCTTTTTTTATTGTTATAAAATTCAATCATTTCTACTTAACATTAGTATTGTCTCTAAGGCAGTGAGAAGACAACTTCCCCTGCACTTCTTCTGACATTCTGCTGAACCAGCAACAAGCCACCCAATTCAGAAATATGGTAATGTCTTCTTCACAAGTAAAAATGTGCGATGATTTTATCAATTTAATTTGGGTGAAAACTGAGGGAGAAGAGCAGCCTATAAGCTTTGGACAGTACAGATGACTAAAGAATAGAACACAGAATGACACTGTCAAAGGACAACATGGAAGACAGACTAGGATTTCTTGGAAGAGGCCACCTTAGCAGAAACAAGAAAGATCAGGCTCATAAGCAGATTTATAAGCAGATTTATATATAAACAAGTATGCCCACCTCAGGTCTGAAATGTCTTAGCAAAGTGCCCCTTACTCATCAAGTGCCAATCTACACTAGATAACCCTTTGCTGACAGCAATTTTCCCCACTTTTTAAAAAAGTAAGGGACAGTGGCAAATCTAACCACTTTGATTCTGGAGAACCATGTGGATTATCAGTGTTGTGGCACACAATGGGAACAGATGGGTTCTTCATGGCCTGCTTTCCTTGAAAGCTTGGAAAATATTTCCCTAGACACTTCACTTTCAAGTAAATCAATCTGTAACACTGGGAAACATAAAAATGGAATCTTACACTTGCAACCTTAATTCTATCTTTTGCATCTATGCATTATTTACACAGCACTCAAGTAAGTGATCAAACACTGTTTTCCACTGGACATCTGCATCAGCGCAAAGCAAGGTGAAAGTTCAGAAAATAATAAAAAATGTAATAAAGGACCATATTTCCTTACATTCTTTTAGCTGTGTATGTCAGAAGGTAAACAGTAACCAAAGACAGGAAGCAAGAGAAGTTAAGTTTCTAGCTAACATTCCAGAAAAACGATCATCAGGACAGTATTTTATCCCTGTTTTCAACAGAGTGATGCTAAGGGAACGAGCATTGCCAGAAGATCAAGGGAGTTAGGGGTCCAGGCTGACATTCTGTGATTCTGTGAGTTCATAATAGTGTGAGCTGATTTAAAGAAGGTCCTGTTTCTTTTCCTGACAACATACTCCCTCCACTTCTACCAGCTCCAGAATTCTTCAGACCCTTCCAGAAGACACAGATACAGCCGAGGATAACCAAACCAAAAAAACCACATAACCTGCCAGATACATGAGTTAAATCAATTCACAGAACTGAAAAGAGGCAAGAGAGGGGAGCTGTATTTTCCCACATACAGCTGCAAAAACTAATATCTGCCTAGCTGCCAGACAAAGTGCACTTTAAACATATGCCAAATTCTGGAACTGATCTCTGATTATCTGGGTATCCGATTTGCAAATACATGCAGTTCTAAACTGGAAATATGACCACCATCCACCTTTATGTCTCAAGTCAGCAAGAGCTGCTTTTGGAACACATGAGGAAATGCGAAGAACTTAGAAAACTTCTGCAGTAACCTGTGAATTAGCTCCCACTTGCAACATGGAGATAATCACATCCTTCTTACCATTAAGATTAAACCCTTGTGAGAGATACAGTTATCAGTGCACTCAACGCTATAGAAAAGCTACAGAGAAAAATAAGTACCTGTCTGCACTGCCAGGCTCACTAGTCTTGTAAATAAGGCCTAACATAAGAATACAACAAAGTACTCAGTAGACACTCATAATTTAACATGGCTTATTCTAAAAACCCAGTGAAGGAGAAAACCTGTGGAAAAAATTATGTCAGGACATCATTTACATATATGCTGGAAGGGCTGAAGTAGATTCACAGAAGACAGGCTTCACAATCCAAATGTTCTTTTTACACAGCTAGGAGCATTTCATTCTTAGAAGCCTCCAAGTCCATACAGATATAGGTGAAACACGTTAGTGCTTGTTATCCACAGAGGTTATTCCTCAGAACAAACATAAATGAACAAGTGATGATGAGAAAAACCTGGAATGCCACAACACTACATAGTACAACACGAGCCTTCACACAGCCAATGACTACAATAGGGGAGGGAGCTGCCAATCCCGAGAGCACACAGTCATAGGTGGTACGAAGGAAAAAGAGCAGGAACAACAGCTCCATCCCCTCCACATCTGCCTATCTGTTGACATCTTCAGAGACTGGAGTGATGGGGATACAACATGCCAAAGCAGATCTCAATGGAGCTGGAGAGCTTATGCCATTTGGCAAGCTGAAGAATCTGACAGAAGTACTTCTACTAACAGTCTCTTTGAAGCCATGCCTCCTAAAATCATAATGTAACAATCTATGATAAGTAAGAAAAACATATACAAGTATGCTTTACAACAAACCTATGCATTTAATCAGACTTGGAAAGCCTAGGTTTAATTTTTTGCTCTTTACCAGACATCCTCTGCCTGAGGCACACCACACTGCTACCAAAAGTACTGATTCTTCCTCCATAGAGTGCCAAAGATGAGACTTCATGAGAGAATAGGAGAATGCACATGCTAAAATTTGAGAGACACTCAGACAGAATGATGAATATTCCAGAAAATCCCACAGAAGTGTGTCCTCAATTCATTTTCGCTAATGACACAACTTGCAATACATCTCAGTAAAAGCTGTCAAACTATCAAAGGACATAAACAGTTCACTTTGAAACAAAAACACATAAATGTCGAAACAACTGCAATACTTGAATATGAAAAAAATTCCTCTACCATTTGCTTGGTGCTCTCAACAACAGCAGTGCATCCCAATTAGTGTATCAAGAAACACAAGGGAACACAAATACAGAAGACAGGCACTCAAAGTCTGCAAAGACAAAACCTCTCAACTCTCACATTGCCTACAAGAGCACAGTCCTGTCCAACCACCTGTTCCAAACCCCCCCGTTTTTCAAATGCAAGTTTACTTGCAGCAGGTTTTAAGACCCAACAAATTCCCACTGCTCTGGGCCGGCACGCAGAGCTGCACGAGGTGTCTCATCAAGCGACACAGCAGCAGCTCTTTGTCCCGCACCACAAGAGACACGCGCTCTGGCTTTTCCTTTGACCTGACTTGCAAAACAAGAGAAGTCACAGCACACTGCAGGGCAAGAGCACAGAGGCTCTACCTGGCATCCTGCCAGCCAGCCCTAGCAGATTTCTGGTACTGTGTTGTTTTATATACAGCAAGAAGCAGGTCCCAGCCTTCTGCTCGAGCTTCGGATTTCCAAATGGTGCGAGGAGTAATTGCTTGTAGAACAGGCTAATTCTGAAGTGAAAGAGGGCACAGGCAACGGTGTGATACTGGCAGAGACAATACTGGCAGAGACAATGACAGCCAGCCAGGAAGGAAAAAAATGGAGTATCTATGGATTGTCACGAGAATTAAAACAAGACTATTTCAGAGAGAAGAAAAAAAAAAAAGGTAAAAATTGCATGAGACTGGATCTTCACCCCTTTGATGTTTTAGGTCTTTAGTGTCTCCCACTATCCTGTTTCCACCTACATGGGTGCACCTGTAAGTATCTGTAACTGCGTAAGAGTTATTTAAGGCAAGTTATTAAAACTGAAAACACTAACTTCAGCCTCTCAAAATACCTCTGACAAAGCCCAGAGAGCACAAGGGGAGGAAGAAAAAAGAGCAGTAAAGTATATAACCTTGCAGACCTGAATTGCTTTATCATATAAAAGTTGGATAAAATGCAAATTAAGGAAACAAATGTCCACATCAGAGTAAAAAAACAAACAAAAAAATCCAAGAAAACAAAGCAAATAAATGGGGGAGGGTGAAAGAACCTAAAATCTGATAACCTGCAACTAGCTGTAAGGATAAAAATTAACACAAAATTCTCACTAAGATCCCTGCATGGAAGCATTACGACTGAAGAGAAGGCTCATTTACTTAAAGAAACTGAAGACATTTTAAGAACTACTATTCAAAAAACATTATGGAGCAATTAACACACATATTTTAATTTTAAAAAAAAATCTAAAGAAAAATATTGTGTACTTACTATCATTTAGTGTTGTGAAGTCCAAGAATCGATATTCATAGCAAACATCTATCTTGGTTTCTACCTGGGGCCTCTTCAAAGTTGAATAGATATTACCAGGTCGTTTTTCATCATGCTTCTCTAGTTTGTTCAATCCACAACCCATTTCAGCAGTTCCTGATACAAAGAGGTAGGGAGAAGGGAAAATGCATAAACATGATTAATTTTGAGGGGTTTTTTTCTGGTTTCATGCCCCACACCAGTACATTAGGGTGATTTTTAATTTTTAAAGACAAGCTACCTACAAATTACATAAAATCATATAATCAAATAAATGCTCAGATAGTAACTTTAGTATATACCACTCAGATCTACCCTCAGGCATACTATTATTTTATTGGAAAATTGACTGTTTAATTTATGTATTTTGCATCTTTCAAATGTACCCAACAGTACACCTAGAAGACACATACTCCATCATAAAAAAGTAGCTGAAAATGCAAAATAACTTGCTAATATTAACATCGTCAACCTAATAACAATTTCTGTATATGCAGTTCCTAAGAGAGCACCTAGTATTAACTTTTACACAGATCTCTGTAACATTCAAATTAATATCTAGCCTTGTAATTCAATGGAAAAAGCAAGAGAACTACCTGCATTTACAAAACCACCTCACTTCCTCCCACCTAATTTTTGAGGAAATAACAGCACTTTACAGAATCTGCCCTCAAAACAGAAGAGGCACCTGGCCACAGAACTGCACTAGATAAATCTAGTTCGCTTTAATAAGCTGCCAACCCACAACATTTTAAAGGATTACTCCTGACAACCATTCCTGCTACACATTAAATGTTTCTCAATATCCTGCACACTACAGCTCATCTGAGTAGGAAAGAATGGAAGAATTACTTGGTGAAAATATCCAGATGATCCAAACCCTCTAATTCCTCTCAACAACACCGGTGGGGCTTCAGGCAAATTATTTCAACCAGCAGCAAGTATGAAAAACACAAGTATGAAGACAGTGCCCAGCTGGGCACCTGAGGTTTTTTCATCACAACCCACCCAACATCCTGCCTCCGCCTACATGGAGAAACTCATGCTCTGGGGACGGGGAGGGAAAAGCAGAATAAACGCTCGGTAACAAAGAGTGGCTCCCACAGGCCACCCCAGCAACTTCAAGGCATGGGATCCACTCAGTGCAAACAGACTGCATAAAGCATCAGGAAGGTCAGTGTCACAGCCTCCCTGCAACCTCTGACAGACAGCAATGAGCACCTGAGAAAGTTCAGTCACAGATTAGGGCTGCCTTTACCTTGACAGTTAATAAACCTAAAGCGGAGAATGAAAACCTTGTGCAGGTTCACTGTCTCCAAAGAGCTGCTTGTAAGCTCATGCCACAGCTCCATCCCCCAAAAGCTTAGAAAGTTAGTCATATGTACAGCCCCAATGTATTTGGAAACTACTCGCAGAAAATTATCTACATTTTTATTTATACTGTGCTTTAACTTTCATAAATTTTGTCCCTCCCTCATACTTCCTTGTGAAATCATTCTTATTAATAGTTACCAAATCTCTTGCTGTATTTTGCTATGATAAAAGTGCTCAAGTCCTTTTCTGCCATTTCCTAAACAGGATCTCTGCTCCCTTCATCACCCCACTCACTCTCATTTGCATCACTGTTCTCATTTCTCTACATGAACACAGGTGGCCATATGCTCAAAATGAGATCTTAACAAGTCTTATGAAAATAACATTCATGCCTCCCTGTCTCTACAGCAAACAATACACCTACTGCACCTAAAATCATCATTCACAGCTGAATCATCACCTTCATAGTTTACTGTCAACTTCCTAGCAGACAAAGAACCTGCTTCTCCTTATTTTTATCCAACACAACTAACTGAGAAGTTTCTAACCCATCCCTCGTAACTTTGCTCTATTTCTTTGCACTTCTACTGCTCAGTAATAGTCTTACCCCATCCTCCAACACCCTTGGAAGAAGGAGCTGGAAGTCCTTCCGGGCTCAACAATACCACCCACCTTCTCATCATGTGCAAAGTCCATAAATGCACACCTACATCTTCCTGCAAAGTCCCTAATAAATAGATCAAAACAGGACTGAATACCACACTGAACTTGAAAAAAGTAACATAGTAAATATTTGATCACACAGAACCTGGAAGCAGAAAAAACATTTGCAATAAAGACTTCTAGCATTGAGAAAAAAAGGATGATGTGTCATTTACATTCCTGAAGTTTCAATATTTGGTGGATATTTCCAGCAGAAAACAACCTTCCCCGATTATTTTGAAAGAAAGATAAAAACTACTTTAACAATTTCTATCAACAAAATCAAGGTTTGCAGACTCTTTTTTTTTAATTTGGAATTTAAGGTTAAAAATCCTCATGATCTTTTCATGTTCTTAAAGTGATACTTACCACCTTTTTTTTTTAATGACAACTATTACCATTAAAAGATTATTCTTTCACATATACAGCAGTTTCTTCTTTTCCTTGTGCAACATTACTTGCTTCAGTCTAAAATGTTATTTTAATACATAAATATATGTTGCATATTAATGAGCCTAACAATACACTAGGTGTTTTCCCATTAACTATAAATGGAACACATCTAGCATTATACTTGTGCTAGCAACGAATTAAGATAGCAGTAAGTGTTAGCAAGTGTACCAAATTTCTTGTTCCAGCGATGGCCCAGTAATTCTTACACATCGTAAGTACACAGCATTGCGTAAGGAAAAAAATTCCATTTCAGAGGTCATTCCGCTGCAGTGCCCGCAACCTTCAGTTGTACAAATAGTCTGAAATCCACAGGACTCTCAGACAGTGATGGCTGCAGAAGGAGGCCTTGGGGACTCCGCATTTCACATTGCAGAGACTTTCGTATTCTTTCCCAAATTGGGGTGAAAGTGCTAAAAAAGAGAAGCCTGTGCTTCCAACAGCAGCCACAGACACTCTCCTGTGCCTCTCCAGCAAACATTTTCTCAGCCCTTTGGAGAAAAACTCTTCTACCCTCGCTGCCCATGCGAGCAATGACCTCTGCGAACAGAGACAACCCTCAAGCCATTCAGCATGAGCTACCTGCCCACTTGAGAGTAGACTGAAAACATGCTTTTTTTGGTATTAATTCCCTCAGTGGCTACTTACTAGAACACTGATTTTCCTTTTTAGCTAAAACTTCAATCAGTATCCTTGAGGATAAACGCTTTCGCACATTTCGTTAAGTATAGGCAGTTATCTCACTTAAAGCACGCATATGGAAAAGGATGATGAAAAAAGATGCTTCCACTCGAAAAAAATGAGGAATTGGGAGAAAAAAATTAAGTTTCACAACATCTTTTCCAGAGTAATTAGAATGAAAGTGCTACAGCAGTAGAAAGCAAATCTTAATAAAGTTCCTACTTTACCACAGGAGTCTAAATATGAAAACAATTCCACAGATGTAGGAATACTTAAAAGTTTTCTCAAACATACTGATGATGTGTGTATGACAAGTCATCACTCAATCACCAAATTCTGCTCAAAGTTATCCCACAAACATCCTTCTGGGACAGCTTGCTTTACAACCATTCAAAGGCTTTTAACATCACCCTCTTCCTTTCCTTTGCAGCAAAGTTAGTGCTGTTCAGAGTCTTCCCACCATCATCTGAAAGTATCTCCTTGCTTTTCAGTTACAAATCTACTTGTCAACAGGACATTATTCACCTTCTTAATTTTCTACATTGCAGTTATTGAAGAGTGCTGTAATAAATGTTCATCACTGATGCATTCAAAGTAATCTAAACCCACTCCAATGCACGTTTTCAGAAGGTATTATTTTGCTATAAGACATGCCTAAGATTACCATACAACATAGATTTATCCTCGCTTTCTACACCTGCATGTGAATTCCACTTTCTTTTATTCATATTAAACCAAAATATTATCACTAATATTCACTTCTTAGTAAATTGAAATGCAATCCTTTAAAGACACTGCCAAATTTTCAACATCTTTTTGCTTTGCATTAGGTTCTAAGACAAACACTTTCTTTTTCATTAATGCAGAAATTAATTATCAACGCAGAAGCTCTATACTTAGAAAAAGAACCTTGAAAAAGTAACATTTAATGAAGAACATTAACCCCTAAAATTAAGATTTAGCTATGGGCTTTTACAATCACACATGCCAGAAAAACTAATTCTGTCCACAAACTCACTTAGATTGCAAATAAATCTTACACGTGCTCTATGATGTTGTTGATCTCAAACTGTTCCTATGTTCAGCCACGTGATGATAAAACTAGAACTGAAACCCAAATCGCACAATACACTGGGGGTTTTCAGTCTGCATCTTCAATTTAACTCCGCAAAGCATCAAAAATAAAAGGTATTCTGAGTTGCAGAACAACAGCAGAGCCTAGCCAATTTATTTTTAAGTTTCTCTTGAGAAGGACAGCAAAGGTTCCTTCACTGTTTAGGAAAGAAGCAGCTTGCTTCTGCAAACTGAGTTCAAAAATTTAACTCGGGATTTGTACATCCCAAACAAACACCCAACTCACAAGCCACAGAATAAGCCTCTTGCTGCCACCTCCTCCTCCCCAGTACTGTCCTTCATCGTGTATTTTAGGAGCAGAGGAGCTCTGGGGAGCATGTGGAGGTACAGGACAGAAACCCACCCTAGCCAGGCAAATGACCTGCCCCTGAACACTCCTTCTCAATATAAGTTTCATTGAAACTGGTACCATCTTTTGCCACGAGAAAGAGCCAAAAAATTACAACAAATTGTAGTCAGCAAGGAAAAAAATAGAAGCCAACAGTATTTCCACTTTCAATCATCTCTGTGATCCATGAAAATGAATATATCTTGAATATATCATAGGAATTTTAACAGCTCTTTTAGAGACATGTCAAACTCTCAACTGATGATGTCTGAACTTAAGCTTTGCTAAAATACCCTCTTGCAGCTGAGGTTTGCTTTCTCACATTACTAGTGTGCGTTCAAAATAGATGAAATACAACAAGTTCAGAATTAGCAAAGAACAAGGATAAAATAATATCACAGAGCTAACAACTTATTTTCTTGTTAACAGTGATTCAGGCCCCAGGATTCCTTTTCAGCAGGAAAAGAACACAGAGAAAAGAAGGAAAAAACAAAAAAAATCCTTGCCTTCTATCTGATTTTCTTTGGGGGTATACTGGGGGACAAATGAGGCTAATTTTCTGATCTATTGATCCATACTTTCATGAAACTTCGTAACAATTTATCTCCAAGGAATAATAATGAAAATTACACTGAAATGTAACAGAACCACATGGCTAATGGAAGCTTGAATAGATTACCAAAATCAGTAATTTAAAGAATGTTTATCAACTAAGTACATACCAGCTAAACAGTTTATTTCCACTAATCAATGGATGATGTCAATGACTGCTTAGAGGGATGATTTGAAAATAATTCCAAAACAATTCTTTTAAATACTTATAATCTTAGAGTCAGCTGTTAAGTATATAGCATTAGACTGAATATTCTGAAGTGTGTAAGTGAAATACATCATCATCTGAAATAGGAACAAGGTAATTTTAGTGCTTACAATGGCATCCAAGGAAAACACGCTGTATGGAAAATTAATGCTTGTCAGCTTGTTTTTAAGCAAAATTAGTGAGAACAAGCTTGCTTGCATTAACATATTTAAAGCATTTACTGGCCAGGACTAGTGAATGTATTTTGTAAGCTTTATCGTGAATTAATTTATTTTTTAAAATACATATCCTAGGTTACTGTAAATGTTCTTTTCACAAAATTATGGAATATAATATATTACTGATGAATGCAGCAGCTGGAAAACAAGATAACTGCAATGCATTAATAGGTTTTCTCTCTTGATTTTGGCTAAGACCTTTCATCCTCATTCTTCCTTCCATGGGTAATACTTAGGTACCTCACAGGGATGCTAGAAGGCATTTACAAATAATTACAGGACTTCACATTTGTTGTGTATTAATGAGACATGCTTATTTTCTTAAACCCTCACTCCTGCAATCCTGACCTTTCCATTTTCAAAATAATAAGCACTTCATGCTCAGTTCACTTGCTGGCATGTGGTCACTCAATTCTTGCATCCTTCCCAGTCTACAAAACACCAGAGTGTTTAGTCCCCCACTCAGCTCTAAACAAACCCTGAGAGAGCTTGCAAATTATAGCCAAGTCCCTTTCCTAGCATAGTTAAAGCAATGAAGCAGAGGAGGAATAACAAGGCAAAAAAATCAGCATAACCAAACCAGAGAATTAAAAACACCAGACCAGACAAACTGGGTGTACAGGTAAACAAAGAAAGCAGAATAGGATGCCAGGATGATCCTTTGTCAGTTCCCAGAAAAGAGCCATGCTCCTGACTTCTCATTTTTCCCACCCTGGGTTACCACTGCACAGGGTTTTTTGTGAGATCATGCCATTTAAAAGGGAAATTCCTTACCAAGAGATACCCACTTGGTCTTTTTTTTTCCAACAGTATTGCCATCCAGGAAGATATGTAAGCATCTATTCAACAAATACTGCAATAATTTTTATTTGTGGGGAGGGATCTGTGCTTAAGTAACTAATGTTTACCAAACTGAAACATTCTGAAATACTTATAGATACAAGGAACAATTACCATAAATCAGTCCCATCTATTGTCAGACATTACAGCTGACCAATTCTTTTTCACCATATACTTATGAATTTGACCAGTGCTGCCAGGATTTTAGACTTGAGGCTGATAACTAAATCTCAGCTTACAGGAAGGTTGGTGAAAGAATAATCCCAGATTTATCCTTTATGATAGATTTGATTTAAATTAAACTGCAGAGCAACCCAAGTAAATCTGCAATTAAGGTTTTCAATTTCAAAAAGCAAATCTCAAAAACTAAGGAATTCATTAGTGAGATGAACAGGAATGAGCAATCGGAGGATGTGAGCACAGGGGAGGTCTGGAACATGTTTGAACTACAATATGAGTATCTGCAGATCTTGGAACCCGAGGAAGTGACAAGAGAATTCATAAGAAGGTTTCCAGACACAGTGAGATGAATTACCTAATAAAGAAGGAAAGGTAGAATAAGCAGAGAGCTTAAGGGACAGGAACAAAGTTCAGCAGACGAAACTACAGTCTCGGATCAAGAAACACCAGCATAAAATGAAACGTGCCAGAAGCCAAGACAAGTAGGAGAGGCCAAAGATACCACAACTCAACAGAAGCAGAACACAAATCAGGACTTATCTGGATCCGTACCAAGAACTCTGGAAGACCTGTCCAGATGAACTGCAGCCCCAATTGCTAAAATTAAAAACCAAACTAGTGCATTAGGTTTGGTACTGTCTCCCAGGGAGACAAGAAAATGTACTGACTACACAAAAAAAACAGAGAAAAACATAATTTGGCCAATTAAGACAATTGCTAGTCTAGCTTCCCGAGTTTCTAAGCCTAAGGAAGAAAGCAAAGTAATACATGGACAAATACGATACAGATTCAGTAAAGTTAGAACAGACTACCCTGACAGGTCCTGTATTCACAAGTCACAAAGAAAGCACAGCACTAGCATGCAGCATGTCAAATAACACACCAGCATGATAACGTCATTTCAACAAACTCTTACTAGGTGCCATTGTTCTCAGTGCAGTGTTCACATCACTGACTTGGGCTCGACTCTGCTGCCCTGCACAACACACTTACTTCACTCTCTGCTGTCTCTGGGCCTGCAAGTCACCAGGCCACCTCTGTGGGCTCCCTGCCACCAGCCACGCTTAACCCTCTCTAGGGAAGCAGAGCTGGCTTGTGGGGGGTGTCTGTGCACATGAGCAACAGGGTGGGAGGTAGAGGAGCGAACGGGATCAGAGAGAACTGGTGGAGGAGTAAGGCAAGCGTTGTGCTAGTGGTGGGGAGCAATGTGAGGAACAGTAGGTTGGTGGGAGACCCTTGCTTTCCACACCACCCACATCACCCTGTAACACTCATCCAAAATATTGAATACTTGGTGATACCACGATGCTGTCTTCAGTATGGCAAAAGATTCAGATAATACCACATCTTTCCACAAAATGCTTTTAGGCAGTGTATTTTTGGTCAAGATAACAAAGTGTTAATGTCACTGAACAACACACAGGTAAAATTTATGCCAAAATACCACGTGCAAACGTTCAAGCCAGTTGCCTCCATGTGACAACAAGGATGTTAAGAAAGACTAGAGAACTTCTCTCAAGAACATAAAGAGAAATCACAGCAGCTTAGAAAATAAAGACTGAAGGAATCTGACAAAAGCATGCATAGGAATGTTAGACATGAATCCAACTTTCTAAGCTAACCCCACAACACTCTGAAGCCACAGAAAACAGGCATGAGAAACAGATGCATATTGCAGTGTATGCACAGCTGCTTAATGACAGTGAGTAAAACCATGGTAAAACACAAAACTACAGACCTGACAGTCCTATGTTTACTGCCTTTTGCTAGCTTGTCATGGAGTAAAAGCCCAGCCAACTGATGAAGGCAAAAGGTAAAGTGGACTACTAGTGCCAGGTGTGGAGCTTTGGGATCTCACATGAAGTTAGGGATGGAGTAATAGTTATGTGAATATTTTTTACTTATTTCAAATAGAGACTTCATCAACTTTAATTTTTATTCTTAACAAGTCTGTGACCCCAGCTTTTCCACCAGAGAGTCTAAGGCCAGTTCATTATACCCAATATGGTATTTGTGTTTCCTAGTACCACAGCTCAGAACTCCCCTAGGTATTTAATCACAGCTGTGTATACTCATTTCATGCTACATTCTCATTCTCAAACCGGGGAATGCCAGCATTCAAGAGGTGGAAAGCCCCTTGTCTAATTTAACTTACTTGAGGTTATACTAGATTCCTAAAACAACCCTTCACTCTGAGACTTTTCTTTTTCCCTACAAAAAACAGAAATTACATATACAAATGTGACCACTAGCGTTGTGAAAAAGAGGGTTATTGCCAGTAACTTGTTATTCAATACCAGGACCTGAAATCGATTGTATTCATTAAAAATAAAACATAAAAGTAGATGTATAAAAAGATCTCCCCCGGTAAGCTAGAGGCCAGATACATCTTGATAAGGTTATTCTCCTACAAAATAAATACATAAATAGATAAATAAATAATTTTTAAGGGGATAAAAACTGAAGCAGTATACAATCAGACCACAGCTTCCAAACTTTGGCTGAAAATATTAAAGAACATTCTGTCAGTTACAATTATATTTTTATTATTTTAAACGCAGCATTCGCTTTAGCACAACAGCCACCCCCACTAAGACTCCAGCACCGCTCCCCGTCCTGCCACACAGCAGCCTCTGGGCTCAGCTCGTTCCCTGCTCCGAGCTAGAAGCGCTCTGGAGGGAAGCACGCTCAGGCGTAATGGAGAACAAATGTCTCCCATAAATAATTTGACTAAGCCGAAAGTATCAAAGAAGAACTGTAAAGTCCATCCAACTACATTCTCCTTTTCCAGAAATACACAGGCTGTAAGAAGAGGCTGTTGTGACAAGAATTCAGACAAACCAGAGAGAAGAGAGATTATTTCATACTCAGACGTACGAATGCTGAACCGTGGTCACCCTGCCTCTCTATATTGTAAGAAAACCGTGCTGAAACAATATCAAGAACTTAAAAAGGCAATAAAACTGGAAAACAGCGACTGTAAAATCCCGGACCCCAGCCAGCCACACGATGGCACGGCACCGCCGCCTCCAGGTGCCCGGCATGTGAGGAGCGGCGCCGGGCTGGGCAGGCAGGCGGGCGCTCACCCGGCTCCCCTCAGAGCTCCCTCCTCTCCCGGCTCTGCCTCACCGCGGCGGGGGCTGGAGGCGGATAACCATCCCACTGGCTGGAAGCGACTGCCGGCGATGCCGCCTCCGGTCCGCCCCGGCCGCGGGCAGCCTGGCGATCTCCGCACCCACGGGTTGACAGGACGGCACCGCCCGCCGGCCCCGCCGCCCTCCCGGGCGGGGTCCGCTCCGGCCCCTCGGCAGGACGGCAGCGAGCGGACCCTCCGGAGCAGCTGCACAGCCCGAAACCCGCCCGGCGAGCGGGCGGGAGGCAGTGCCCCCCGCGCCAGGCTCCAGCAGCCCCTCCAACCCCAGGCGCGCCGGCCAGCCCGCGCCCCGCTCCGAACTTGGGGAGCCAGAGGACCGCGACGAGTCGGAGCCCCGGAGCGGCTCTCCCCGCTCCGGCGCGCCAGCCCTGCCCAGCAGCAACCCCCTCCCGCCCCCTCGCCAAGTTTGCCGAGCCGGAGGGGTGCGCGGCGGTACCTGGGGCAGGCGGCGGGCGAAGCGCAGCCCGGCGGTGCCGAAGGATGCCCGGCGGGCGGAGACGGCCAGCCCTGCTGACAGCGTTTCCTCCTCCTACTCCGGCTGTCGCCCGCGCCCGCCCGCTGCGCTCCGGGGCCGCTCCCCCCTCGGCTCCGCGACAGGGAGGTGCCGGGGCAGCCCCGCGCCGCCACACGGCCCCGCCGCCCGCCACAAAGTTTGCTCGGCGCAGCCCGGGGCGGCGGCTCCGCTCCCGCTCAGCCCGGGCAGGGGCCGCGGCCACTTCCTCTTCCTCCGAGCGGCGGCGAGAGCCCCGCGCTCAGCCCGAGCCGCGGAGCGATGGGGCAGCCGCGCTTCCCGCTCGCTCCACCGGCACAGCCCAAAGGCGGATTGCTCCGCCCGCCGGCCAGGGCGGGAAGTCCGCCACGCACTGCCCGCCTCAGCCTCCACCCCGGCCCTGGCCCAGCTCCCCTGTACTCCCCCCGTCGTCGCTGATGATACAAAACTGGGAGGAGTGGACTTGTGCGGCCTTTCAGAGGTACCTCGATAGGTTGGGGAGTTGCGCAGAGAAGAAGCATTTCGAATTCAGCAGTGGCAAATGCAGGGTCCTGCACCTGGGGAGGAATAACCCCATGCACCAGCACAAGCTGAGAGCTAACCTACTGGAAAGGAGCTCTGCAGAGGAGGACCTGGGGGTCCTGGAGGACAACAAGCTGTCCATGAGCCAGCAGTGTGTCCTGGGGGTCAAGAAGGCCAAGGGAATCCTAGGACGCATCAGGAAGAGCACTGCTAGAAGGTCGAGGGAGGTAATCCTGCCCCTCTAGTCAGCCCTGGTGAGGCCACGTTTGGAGTGCTGTGTCCGGTTCTGGGCTCCTCAGTGCAACAGAGACATGGAGCTCCTGGAGCAGGTCCAGCAGAGAGCTACTAGGTTGGTCAAGGGTCTGGGGAATCTTTCTTACAACGAAAGGATGAGGGAGCTGGGCCTGTTCAGCCTCAAGAAGAGGCGACCAAGAGGGGAGCTCATTAATGTGCATAAAATACCTAAAGGGTGGTGTGAATATGATGGAGCCAGACTCTTCTTTGTGGTGCCAATCACTAGGACAAGAAGCAATGGGCAGAAACTGATGCACAGGAAGTTCCACCTGAATATGAGGAAAAACTTCTGCACTGTGTCCCCACACTGGAATTGATTGCTCTAAGAGCTTGTGGAGTCTCCTTCACNTAATGTGCATAAAATACCTAAAGGGTGGTGTGAATATGATGGAGCCAGACTCTTCTTTGTGGTGCCAATCACTAGGACAAGAAGCAATGGGCAGAAACTGATGCACAGGAAGTTCCACCTGAGGAAAAACTTCTGCACTGTGTCCCCACACTGGAATAGATTGCTCTAAGAGCTTGTGGAGTCTCCTTCACTGGAGATATTAAAAAACCATCTAGATGCAATCCTGTGCCATGTGCTCTAGGATGACCCTGCTTGAGCAGGGAGGTTGGACCAGATGACCCACTGTGATCCCTTCCAACCTGACCCATTCTGTGACTGTACCACAGCTGTGCTCCCTTCCCTTCTGCCCCCAGCTGGCATGGGTTCTGCCTTGGTGCTTGCAGCCCCACACTGTCAAGCCCGTCCTGGGGTTGCTGCAGTGGAACAGGCCTCCTTATACGCACAGCCTTGAACATCTCTTTTCAACACGCCTGTTCTCTCACATGGTGGCAAGCCCTCTCAGCTCCAGGTCAACTGAGTTCAGCTCCCTCAGCCTCTCCTTGTAGGACACGTAATCCATCCCTGGCCTTGTTGGCCCTCCACAAAGCTTGTCCCAGCTTGTCAACAACTTTCTTGGCACTGCATTCTGAGAGGGGAATGACATACCTGGACACAGTATGTGGTCTACAAGAGCCCTAATGAGTGCCAAATAGCTGTGGACCATCACTTTTTCCAAGCTACTGGCATGCTGTTGTTATCTTTGTTGGCTGTGGTCATGGTGCCTGCTAGCACAGCCACAGCCTTTGCAACAGAGCTGCTACCCAGACAGGCAGTCCCAAGTCTAGATCTCTGTGAAGTGCCCTCCCTTCCCAGAGGCTGAGTGTTTGTTCTTGTTAAATTTCAAAAAGTTCATGCTGGCTTGTTCTTGTGTCTGCCCAGGTCCTCTTGGACAGCAGCCCAACCCTGAAGCTGCTTGATGGCACCTCAGCATGCATCCATGTGCAAACATGGCAACAGTGGATCCTGTAATCTCCTCCAGGTCCTTGAAAAACATGTTAAAATGCAAGAGGATTCCACTTGCTTCTGCCCTCCAGGCAAAGTGCAACCCATTAAACTGCGGTTGTCTGACCCCAGCTACATTATGAGCTTTTTACCCACCTAGCTGTCCACCCACCCAGACTACAGAATCCTAAGCACATACAAAAATAGCACAGGAGCCAGTGCTTAGCACCTTACTAAAGTTGCTATGGCATCAACTACCATCCCTATGCCTGCAAATGCCTACATTTTATCAAAGGTGGCAAACATTTGGTAAGGCTTGATGGCACAGAGAACAGCTGCTCTCAAGTCATCAGTCAGATCTTCCCAGCACCATCAGATAGAGCTCAGAACCCCAGCACAGCCAGATTTGTGCAGGTCAGGTTCTCAGAAGAATCCTTCTCTTGATCCTCATCCATTGCTGGTAGCTCTTCACTTGCTCCGGTCTTACCTCGAAGCACATGGTGCAGGTCAGTGAGGCAAAGGCAGCTCTGATGACATCAGCCTGTGCTCACATTCAATAGGCCTATGTGTTCCCTGTCCAGCCCCTTACTGTTAACACAGCTTTTTGAGAGCAACATGAGTTTCCAGAAGCCTTGTGTGTGTCTACACCATCCCTACACACTTTGGTATTTCTGTAACTCTTTCTCTGTAACCTGTTCATGCTTCCGCCATGGTATTTTTGCCATGAAGTTCAGTCAGGTGTTCCCTACTTAGTGTAGCTGGTATCCCAATTCATCAACATGGATTCCTATTTGGATGTGTCACTCTTGCATCAGGAAAAGGCTCCCTTAAAAATCTGCCTGCTTTCCTAGGCTCCCTTCACTTTTCAAAGCTGCCTCCCATTTACCAATTCCTCAAATAAGCCAGAGTTCGCTCTCTGAAATCCGGAGACTTGCTATCCTCACTCCCTTTAGGATCTTGAGCTCTCCTGTATGATCATGGCTGCAGCCAGAGTTGCCATTCCCACATTCCCAGACAATTTTTCATTGCTAGTGCTAGTACATCCATTAGTGCAAGACCCCTGGTTGGCCCATTCAGGATATCTACCAAGAAGACTTCCTGAAATTTGCTCGATTGCTTCCATCCCACCATGTTACTCATCCAACTGGCAGGAAGCTTAACTGCTCTCGGGGAACCAGGATCTGTGACCCAGAGATGTTACAGAGTTGCTATTTTAATCAACTTTCATCAAGAGTAGCTGGGCTGTAACCCACCACTGTCACCCTCAGTAGTCACTCCTTTGATCCTTAGCATTCTCAACCAGTCTGATTGGCAGTCCAAGAGCTCCATACACTCCAGCTGGCTTTTTTTTACAGAGGGAGCAACCCTCATCTTCCCTATCTCTCCAGAAAAACATGTATCCATCCCAAATGTAATGCTTATGAACCAAGTCTGGAACTTTGTGCACACTTTCATTGTTCTTCCCCTTATTAGGCCAGAAACCTGTTCAGCATCTCCTAAAACACCCTTGATTAGTACAGAAACTGCTTGAAGTCCTTGTGCCCAGCAGGCACAAATACATTTGCTACACCTGGTCCACTTAAGAATCTCTCTCCCTACTGTGTAGGTGCATAAACGAAATTAAATTATGTAAAAATATATAAGCAAGCACTACATTGGCACTACATTGGCACATTAATTCCTTCCTAAGTGCAGACTATTTCTCTGTTAAATGCTGGTATTGTGATGGGTGACATCTATTTGAAAGTACTCCCCCCACTTTTCCCTCAAGTGCCATCAGAGAACAAAAAAATTTCTTCCGTTTCCTCAAGTCCTCTTAAAGCACAACTATCACCATTAGCAGGCAGTCAGTAGCCAAAAGTGTAACATCAACACATTGGAAATGAGGAAATCAAGTTGCTTTACCAGCACTGAACTACGAAACAAACACTAGTAATGCATTTTGTCTGGGAACTTTACTCATCTCCTTTTTCTATTTCCTTCTGTGTGTTTTGGTTTTATCCTCTCCATTTCTTTTAATTATACACACAGGTTTTCCTCTTTCCTTGTCCTCCATCAGTTTTCCTCCACTCATTAGTTTCTCTGGCTTTCCAACCATGTGAGAAAGCAGCGTGCAGTCACATCAGGGTGCCATGTAATTGAGCTGTTTTTCTAATACTACTGTTAAAGCATATGGGGAAGGATTGCTAAGTGTGTAGGGAGAAGTGAAAGTGCAGCTTTCCCTGTAGTGTAAACATGTCAGATCAGAGATGGCTCCAGAAGGAACATCCTAGGCCCCACACCTTGCCAACACCGTAGAAATTGCAGATCTACACCTTAGGGGTTGAATTGAAAGGATGTCCGACAACACTGAAGACTTCTGCTGGTGCAGAATCTTCTCGGATACATAAAGGAGCACCAGAAAAACAACATTCCTGGATGGCTGTAAAGTGTTATGAAGTAGCAGTCCCGTACAGATGAAGAGTGTTCAAATTTGTGTTTACAACAGGTCACAAAGCACAAACTCAGGCACTACAAACGATTTTTCCACTGCCCACTTCACAGTCATGTATGAGACATGACTGCAAACTTACAGCCATCGCATACAAGGTGTTTTGATGCACCATTTCAACCTGGAATTCCTCTACTCCAGCATTACATACACCTCCTACTATGACAGTCCTGCACTTTTCAGTAGAGACCAATTGGAATTGAAAGTTAGTTCCATAGGAGTTTTGACTCTAACATGTTTTCCTCTGACTACAAAACTATATTAGAGAAGCAGCAGATTGATTACCAGAATAGGATACCTCTATTATCACCTATTTAGATGTGCCAATATTGAAATTATGTAATTCATGCTCTGAAACATAGCATAAAATCTAAATTGATGCTGCCCATCTAAACTATTCTTTTTAGATAACCACTGTGAGAATTTCAGAATTGAGTTCTGGTTTGCTAGTATTCGTGGATTTTTTTAAAGTATGCTCTTTTATGCTCCTCCAATAATTTTGAGGTTATTTGCCTCTTTATGATCAATTTTGGTAAAGATTTGATAATATATGGTCTATAAATTAATCTGTAATAGGTATTTCATGTGGTCCTCTAAGAACAGGCAACATTCTTTCCATGAGAAATCTGATCAACTTGAAAAAATCCTAAACAAACATCCTAGACATTTCAGAGTTGTGGTGAATATATATGTATATACACACACATCTCCCTGCAGGACAATAAACTACTGCAAAACAGTAGTGACCTGGTAATTAAGTATAAAATACTACTCTAACAACCATTTAACTACAAACAACTGAAGGACCTTATTGCTTTAATCAACAGTAAGATGTTGCCCCTAGACACTCCATTAGGGAATATTAGTTTGCGCTGGGAGTTTAAAAGAGCTTTAATACATTTTATTTCTGTGTCTAGTCAGTGTAATCTCTCTGGTAAATCCACACATTTAGCAGTGCAGAGCTCTACAACCTCCTGTACCACAAGCAGGAGTGATCACGTTTTCTATTTGCACTTTATAGTCCTGGGTGCAGCTGAGTAAGGCAAGTTCAGTGTAGGCGTAAATTGCTACTGGAAGGGTATTGAAGAATTCTGCTTGGCCAGATAGCTGTGTTTATTTTGGCCTAGGCAGAGAAGATTACATATCTTGAAAAGCAGCATGAAATCACATGCACAGCATTTCTGTCTTGTGCAAGGTGTTTCTAGTTATACCACTAGGTAGCCCTTACTTCACTATTCCAAGCACTATTTGAATATTTCCCAACTAATTGGGAAAGATCCACACAGGCATAAGTGTGGGGTTTTTTGTTTGTTTGGTTTTTTTTGCATGACACTCCGTGTAATGCCAGTTGTTGTTATTTTTACTACAAACTTAGACTCCAGCATTCAAGGTAACTACATCCCATTTTTCTACTTTCCACACTTGCGTGAAAAAGACTTAAAACTCACTTAGAATAATTTTTTTTTCCTCTGTCACAAAGCAACAGACACCTGCAAGATCACATTGAACAAGATTCTGCAAAACTTAAGTTACTTCTGACTGACTTCTGTTAATCGGATACAGATACCAAAATATCAGTAAAGAAAATTAGTTTTGTTATTTGTCTACCACTCTGCAAAAGCATGTTTAGGATCTACTGAATTTTTTATTAACAAGACAAAATGTGAAAGAAAATGCAAAATCGGAAAATCTAGACTCCATTTGAGGCAGACAAGGAATTTAGAATATTTTCCTCATTTATTGTTACTGTTAGTTTCAGATCACCAATGCAAGCTGCTATGAAACACCTTAATGACTCAGGGATCAGACATTTTTCCTTAATTGCTGAGAAACCACTTGTTTTTTTCTAGTTTGTGTTTGGGTCCCGTGGTAGAAAGTACCTCTGTCTTACCAGTGCTAAATATATCATTCCCTTGTACTCATTTCTGTTTCCTCCTCAATTGGTACAAACTGGTTTGATTGGTAGGGAAAACCATTCCTTATTTTGCATAATTCCTTAGTGCCAAGCAACTTGCCACCTGGTAGCTCCAGGAAGGGATCTGTAACTGTCTGACCCGTGCCTGGTTCCAGTTTGTTTTTCCAAGACTCTTGCATTCACAAGATCATGAATGTCTTGTAGCTTTCAACATTTGAGTCTTCCACAGACTGAAGCTCTCAAGACAGAGAGGTGATAATAAGTTTGAGTGAAAGTTTAAAATTTCAGTTTTTGATGAACTGTTTTCTCATGGCAAAGAAATAATGTCATCAGGTGTTATTCAGAACTAAGCCATAGCTTACCAGGGAAACTGCTTCCCAATCTGAAGAAGTCAGACAGACTAGAAAGCTCTGGAGAAATCAGATCTATACTGCTGCTGAAGAGAGAACCAGACCAGTCCCCAGCTGCTAATGGTGACGGTGGTGTAACCCTTTCCATCCCAGCTGCAGCACACAATCTGACCTTTGCTGGGAAGCAGCAGCTACTTTTGCCTTTCCAGGGTTCCAGAGCAAGGAGGCAGCCTATGCCTCAGACTGGCTCACAATTTTAGCCCAATTAGGTATTGAAAATAGTTCACATTTTATGTTCAAAGAAGACTAATTTGAACATGAGTCCTACCACTACAGCATTTTAATGGCACAGGGCAATATTTAAAAAAAAAATCTTATTATTAAAGTGCTTCTATTGTTCATTTGAAAGCAACTACTAGGGAGCTGCAGAGGCTAGATTTAATTAATAATCAGTTTTCTGCTTGGAAGCTCTTTCTGAAAGCTGCTTTCTATAGTCTTGAAACCTAAGATGCAATAATGGCCATAAATTTCTGAAGACTATACATAGTTATAGAACATTGTGTGGACATAATTTTTCACATGATCATCACTGACAGGATATGCCTCTGTAGGAACAAGAGGAAAATTGTGGCTACATTTAAGAATTCCCAACAATTTATTTAATTCATCTCTATTTATTTAGCCATTCTTGAATGTTTCAGTACACATCTGACATAACACAGATTTCACATTCTCATCTCATTAGTAATTTTGGTTAAATCCAAGCTGTAGAACAACCTCCAGAAACAGGAAAGATATTGTCTTGGTTTGAAAGACAGGCGTCTGTTTAAGTGAGGCAGAAACCCCCTTTGAAATGGGAAGTGCAACCCCCTTCCCTCCGGATTATTATAGTTTTGAAATTAAGGGGCTTTCAGGCAANAAGTCCAGCGGAGAAAAGCTACTTTGTGCCTGAAAAACCTCTGATTATATCCCGGTGGGAAATGTTCAGTTCCTCCTCCTGGGCAGAGCATCTCACAATGGGGTGGTGAGGCACTGATGGGGCCATTAACAGGAGATAGTCCAGAGCCCCTTATCTATGAGTCCTTTGGCAAGGCACAGATGGGCCCATTAACAGGAGATAGTCCGGAGGGAGGAGGCAAAGAAGCACTGCCCCACCTGGTTTTACAGCTCACAAAGATGGTAATAGAATACACTGCAACCCAGGACAGATATGCCCCCAAATGGTTGCATATAGAAGACTATTGTCCAGAGAGAGAGATTTATTGCTCTATCAAGTTGGCACTAAAGCTACTCCTGCTCTATGTGATGGAGCGGTCAAATTTTCCTTGCCAGAAGGGCCACTCTAACAAGCATGAGAGAAGCTATGCTTCTGTGCTCTGTAACTTGCTTCAGATTACAGAGCACAAGCTGTTTCTCTTGCATAGGTGCTCCAAAAACCTGAAAGTGAAAGCTCTCTATAAAAGGTCAGCTAGTTGTAAGCCAGTGCAGAAGGCTAAGACTTATGTTAACAAGAAACACTAAAGTATTGAAGGAGCTGGAGTACGTGCCTTTTCCTTTCTTTGGATATCCAGACTAACCACTGCTTAGTACCATCAATAAGGAGTTAGATACATACTCATACATATTCCTGTTTCTGAACTTTCCAGTAGTTTAACAGAGCACTACAAACAAATCAATGCATTTTTCCCTTTCTCCATTGCATTAAGCTAAATCACATATAAAGAAAAGTAATTCTTAGAATTTCTCAAGTTTTAAATTTCCAGCTACCAGATACCTGGTGCCCAACTGTACTAATGAGGTCAGCTGAGATTCTCATTTGAGAGATTTCACTAATATGAAAAAGGACTAGACAACCAGGCACTTTAAATAATGCAAAAAATTCATGCAATTTTTACTAAGTGTTAAATTGTCTATTACCTTTCCAGTAGATGGATAGGTAAGATACACCCCAGAAAAACAGTATTCCATGAATTTCATAGAATCATATAATATCCTGATTTGGAAGGAACTCACTAGGATCATCAGCTCCTGGGTCTGCACAGGACAGGCCCAAGAACCACACCATGTACCCGAGGGTGTTGCCCAAACACTTCTTGAACTCAGACAAGGCTTGGTGCTGTGACCACTTCGCTGGGGAGCCTGTTTCAGTGCCCGACCACCCTGTGGGTGAAGAACCTTTTCCAACCT
Source organism: Oreocharis arfaki (assembly GCA_013398015.1). Lineage (NCBI taxonomy): Eukaryota > Metazoa > Chordata > Aves > Passeriformes > Paramythiidae > Oreocharis > Oreocharis arfaki. Next base: position 296,239 of record VZRR01001603.1, read on the forward strand.
AAACCTCCCCTGACTCAGACTCATGCCATTCCCTCGGGTCCTTTTACTGTCATCAGAGAGATCAGTGCCTGCATCTCTGCTTCCCCTCCTAAGGAAGGTGTAGATGGGTGTTTCCAGCAGCCCAGCTGTTCCAATGGCACAGTGGCTAGACAAGGCTAAAGAAAAGAAGGGGTCACTGTCTTAAGGTTCTGAACACTTGATTCTAGCCTGATTGGTAATGACTTGCGGGAACAGCTTGCTTCATTACCATCTGAATACACTCTGCATAGATACAGTCCTAGGAAATTCAGTACTTAATCCAACAATCTGAAAAGTGAATGAAAAAGTAAGTTGTAATGAATTAATCCCTTCTGCAAATTTAGGATCTCACAGAAGTTGCACACGAACTGTGTGTTCCGAGTGCGTTGTTTGATACACCAGAAGTATCGCTGTGGCCTCAACCACCCTACCTCTAAGTTTTCTTTAAACTTCTCAGACCAAAAATTATTTAAACAGTGCTTCACCCTCCACAGTAAAATCTTTTCAATCTCTTTATGTAACTGGATCAGGTATAACTAATGAGATAAAGTTTGACAAGAGAGAATATGAATAAGGACCACGATCTAACCCAGACTCCTAAGAAGCAGTATAAATAATGAGTATCAAAGAACATTTTCTATTCTAGATTCAACCAGAAGTAACAGTGCAGGATGGGAAAATCCTGCTCCGAAGAGACTCAGTTATCAAGAGAAAAGCATAAGCAGAGTACCTAGGGATTACTTTCAGATTTTAAAAACTGGAAAATCATACCAATCTAGGCAGTTCCATTACAAAAGTGATTTCTGCATGCAGAACTTTATGACACCAGAGACAGAAAGCCAGTGGGGATGAAAAGAAGCTGCTTGAGCACATGATGAATTAACAAAGTAACATTCAAACAAGACAAATGTGGACTCTATTCATTAGTATTTACATACAGACACAAACTTATCAGTGAACTTGTACTAATAAACGAATAATTTAGTTGACTAACTTTCTGTAACTGCAGAGATTTGTATTTCCTGCACTATTTTAGTTTTCTGGAATGATAAGGTGAAAAAACATACTGCAAGTCTTTAGAAACCTTACTCTGCCATGCAATTCACTTGAAAAACAAAACCATTAAGTTTCATCCTTGACCTTATAAGTATATATATTTAAAGTATATCCTTGGTGTAATAGGTAACAAATACAGTAAGAAAACACTAGTGGCAGTTGTGACTAGTCACAGCAATGCGTTTTCCCCACTAGCTCCGCCTTCTCTTTGTCTCTAGGTATGAAGTGTGGCACAAAGGTTGAAAGAGCAGGTAAAAAGATTTCTAAAATGTAGTATCACAAAAATCAAACTTCAGTTTCCTAACAGGTCAAAGAAATGGAAGTTTAACTCTGCATGTTACTTAATTCAGACAAAAGTAAAACAAACTTTGCTGTTGTTTGAGGAAAGACAGAGATTCTGTCTCTTTCCCCCACAGCCTTGCCAGGGGCACATAATGGGCATGTTGGCCAACCCCCGTAACTGCTCCTCCTGCCCTTAACCTAAGATAGCATTCTGTTTCCAATTGGGTTTGAGGCATCTGCTTTCCAACTGAAAAGCATTCTTTCCAAAATAACTAATGGTACTGTAATACAATTCTATTTCATCCTTAGCTTGTGCATATGTGAGGGAACGGAGACAGAAACATGAATTTCATCGTTTCTGAAGCTGCACATTACAAGCCAAGCAGGCTGGTTTGAAATAATACGTAATCTCCTACCAAAACACAGACTTGGATTGAGACCACTCTAGTAGCTTGTAACAGGATCTGTCACCAAAACTCAAAGTTTCAGGATGCAATCAGAGTCATCATTAGCTACCTATGTCCCCTACATTTGTTACAAGAATCTTAGTCAGGCAATACTTCATCATACTATATATTCATCCCACTAGAACTTTCCTGACTTCACTTGTCCTGTGGCCTAAGGAGCTGCTTCTAATTCTGCACAGAGGATATTTTTGGGTGCTTAGGCAGCATGTACACAGAACTTGAAACTACCATATTCACGTCAAACAACGAGTACTTCTGGAGACCTGTAGGTATAAATGTGTACTATTACTGCTACTGCCTTCTATTTAGGCAGTTCCATCACAGCATTGGGTTTTTCTGTACAGAATTTAAGCTCTTTTCAGAGCACTGAGTATGGCAGAAAATCTGTTAAAGAATCTTAATGGTCTATGAAAGAAGTTTGCTTCATTGTTTGATTTTTTTAAAAAGTTTTTTTAAAGTGACAGGTTTGTTGCAATTTAATGGATTGTTATTTAGGTTAAAGCATTGCTAAGTCTTAAAGGAAAGGATGAACACATATTGGACTCATGCAGCAAATATAATTCCTTTTATTTATAACTGCATTTTATGACATTGTGGCAAAATACTGTAGTACAGCCTACCTTGCTACTCTCTTCAATATGTACCAAAAGGAAGAATAACAGGCAAGATGAAAACCTCAGGCACAAGCTACTAGAAGCTGAGCATATTCTCAAGGATCTATTTTTTGCCTTTTTATTCTTCCATTTACAGACAGGTTTCCAATAATGATATACAGTACTGAACTAGACAAACCTTGATCTGGACACATACAGTAGTTCTTAACTAAGACTAAGAATCACTATAAAATGTAGGAACTCAGCAAAATAATATTTTAATTTTTTTTCACTTCTATAGTGGTGTTTCTACAATAACAAGATAAGCAAATATGTAAGTGAACCCTAACTCTTCTTTTCTTCATCTGTTCACTGTTGGCTTCATAATACCCTATCATAAAGTGTCATTTATATTGGAAAATGTCATCCAAGAAAGCAAACATTTCATAGAGCTCATAGTTCCCTAGGGGAAGCAGGCATAGCAACTGAAAATTAAGTTATCCACAATTTCTGCAGGATAACCGCTTCCCCTCCCCCAACCAGCCTAGAGGGATCTGGTCCTAGGAAACACTGAAAACAGCAGGTAGCACCAAGCACTGGTAGTAAGGGTAAACCACATATCTGAGTTCCCACCCACCAGCAATTACCGTGTTCCATTTACAAGAACAGCGAGATCAAGAATGAGTACCCAGTTTAAAGAAGCGGTCCACATTCTTACTCATTTCAACACTAGCTCTGTAAAAAAGGGAACAAAGAAGGTAGATAAATGAGCAGATTCAAAATGTACTGAGTTTTGGGTATCTCTACAGGTTTTTCTTTTTGTTGTTTTGTATTTGTCAAATTCTTGGGATTGTAGCATAAACTAGACTTACCTGAAAGCAGAAAGGAAGACCAAAACCATTTCTGGCTTATAATCCTTTGAAATACTGTCGAGTTCATTTAAGGATTTGATTTGTAAGCTCTATACAATAAAGAGAGGAAGTCAAAAGAGTTACAAATAAGCTGGCAGAATTTTTCGGCTAAGACATACATCAGTGGTTTAACCTTCCCTGGCCTGTTTCCCTATGGAATGCCCAGCTCTGTCCTGATGACATACTTGGAACTAGTCTCAAACCTGCTCACGAACACTGCCTTTCTTCCAAACCCACTACAACTCATAACACAGCTTTTGGCAGTCTAGAAAGCCTTCTCATTGCATTTCTTACAGCTATATTTTTTAACAAAAAAAATAATTAGCCCACAATAAGAATCGCCATTCTGCAATGGACAGCTTTTATTGTAAGAAGGACAAACCGTAGTGTTCCCCAAGAGAAAGGCTTTTTAAATTACAGCATTTGGCGGGTTTCTGTTAGCTTAATGCCCCACCTGCTGGCTGATGACTAAATGACATGGTGACACTTCCCAAAGAAGTCACACGCCTATTATTCTGCCACCAGTAGGTAGCTATATGCTGTCATGGCAACTGGTACCATTCTGCGTACAAGATGGACTGCACAGCTGGGTCCACCACAGTGTGAAGATTAACAAGCAGAAATAGAACCGAGATGGTTATAAACCAGACGTAAGCCAGACTGATCACACTGAAGTATTACAAAGCATAATGTAAGAAATACTACAAAAACAGTGAACTCCTCGTGTATCTTTAGCTTGTAAGAATTCCTACACCTTCATCTGCACCCAGCTCAGTCACCATACTGATCTGTGTTATAATCAGGCATAGTTTCTCAAAAATGGATCAGAGAGTCCCAAAGGACCAAAGACCAAAGTCGAGGCTTAAAATGTAAAAATATTTCTGTCTCATTTATTTGAGAATGCTGTTTGAAGGAGCAGTTTTAAAGCTTATTTTAAAGAATGAGTGCTGTCTACTGCTCACTTTTTAACCAAATCTCACTTGCCTGGAGGAGCTCTTGCTTGCAGTTAGTGCTAGCCTGACTTTAAGGCCTGCTTATGAGTTTGAAAAAGCATGAATAAGAGCCCTTTCAGAACAGGATGTGCTTCATTGTGTTCATTCCCCATCAAGCTTACGGAAATGGAATCAGTAGACACCTGCTCAGCTATGCTAAGACATGAAATGTTTCTGCAGTGGCCCTGAATTTACACAGGAATATAGACATTCTTTCCCTGAACACAGAAGAATTTGCTAAAGTGTCAATTTCAGGATTATCTTTTATTTCACCCTACTGACTCACCAGCTCAAGGCCCCTGAACCTCTTACAGGTATTTCTTCATGGAATCAGCTGCCTAAAAGGCTGTTTTTAAAAGCTAAAGAGATACAATCAAGTTACATAGAGCTAAAGAGATACAATCAAGTTACATATAGCATGAGAAATAAAAAAAATATCTTTTCAGGCTTCCTTCAGCCCAGCAGCCACATTTAGTACTGTCTCAGTGTAAAAAGCAAGCTTTGGTGTGAGCTGTCATACAGCACAGCAGCTGCCCATCTTCTAGAGCCCAGCATTCTGAGGTGCTGCGTACCTTTCTGAGTCCAGAAACCATGGCAGAACAAAGCTCATCAGCCCAGACTTCACAATCTACTAATGGGCAACACAGCCTCAAACTTCACCACTACTGATCATTTTTATATTTGAAAAAAATCTACATTTAAAACCTGTTAACACAATTGCACTTTTAATAATTGAAACTATCACAGACCCCCTAAGAAAACAAGTAATTTCAGTCTGTCTTTCCCCAAGTCAGGGAATAACCAATGCAACAGTGAGAGAAGCACAACTGACAATTTAGGTTCTTATGAATACTGTAACATTCAACTGGGAAGACCACACAATTTCACTGTCAAAAACACATGAAGTCCAGCATTTATAGGAAGTGTCTTACCAATAAAGATCTGTGTGTAGAGTTAGTTTTCTTCATAATAGCTAGCACGAGGATGTTTTGGATTTGTGCTGAACAGCATGCTGGTAGCTGGTAATACAGAGATGTTATTGCTGAGCAGTGCTTACACAGAGCCAAGGTCTTTTCTGCTTTTTGTACTGCATGGCAAGTGAAGAGACTGCACATGCATGAAACTGGGAGACACGGCAGGGACAGGTGATCCCAACTGACCAAAAGGATGTTCCAGACCACAGGACATCATGCTCAGTTTATAAAGTGAGGTGAAGGGGAAGCAGGGGACATTTGGAGTGATGGCATTTGTCTTCCCAAATCACTGTTACATGTGATGGGACCCTGTTGTCCTGGAAATAGCTGAACACGTGCTTGCTCATGGGAAGCAGGGAATTAAATTCCTTGTTCTGCCTTGCCTGTGTGTGAGGCTTTTGCTTTTTCTATTACAAAGGTCTTTATCTCAACCCACAAGTTTTCTAGCTACCATTCTAATAACTATCTCCCTGATCCCACTGGAGAACAACAAGCAGCTACATGGTACTTGGTTGCTAGCTGGGGTTAAACCACAATCCATTGCTGCAACACTTTTCCTTAGAAGAGATTCAGTAAGTTGTTTGATTATGTATAAAGACCTCTATTCTAGTGAAAGTAAAATCAGGAGTACCAAGCAAGCAACCTCAGTTGACATTCCTAACATTCAGTGCTGTATTGGTAATTTTTATCTGCACAAGTGAAACATCTAACAAAAAGGAGAAGACCTACTTTGCCCCCCTCCCCATATTCTAGGCTAATCGATTCTGCACAATTGACCAAAACAAATGTAACAAACAGCATTAACAGGGGTCTTATTCACACTATAAGCTTTTTGTCTGTATGCTGTAAGCACATACCTTGATAAGTTATGTTTTCAGTACAATTGCTCTTTGACATTTCATAGCTACACTCAGTCTGTTATGTTGGCCTGGGTGTGAGAGCCCTCTGATGGCTGCAGTGAAAACAGCACCTGCAGCAGACTTGAAACCTACCTGAAAATCTCATGTGAGCTGCTCAGTCCCATGGGGCATTGTACAACCAATCCTGGCAAGGCGATCTTCCCCCAGTAACCTAAGACGCAACTTTCAGATTTCGACCAGTTGTTCTTGGGGTACCCAGCCCCTCGACTTTTGTAAACTTCAGTAGAGCCTTTGACAATTTCCCACAACATTCTCCTGGGGAAATCAGCTGCTCACGGCTTAGGCAAGTGGACACTTTGCTGGGTAAAACTCTTCAAGACAACCAGGCCCAGAGAGTGCTGGCAAATGGGAGCTGCATCCAGATGGTCACTAATGGGGCTCCCAAGAGCTCAGTATTAAGACCAGTCCTGTTAAGTGTCTTTATCAATGATTTGGACAATAGTGTACACTCCCTGGCTTGCAGAACACACTAATTTGGGCAGGAGC
>VZRR01001603.1:305439-347226 GCA_013398015.1 Oreocharis arfaki
GAGACACGGCAGGGACAGGTGATCCCAACTGACCAAAGGGATGTTCTAGACCACAGGACATCATGCTCAGTTTATAAAGTGAGGTGAAGGGGAAGCAGGGGACATTTGGAGTGATGGCATTTGTCTTCCCAAATCACTGTTACATGTGATGGGACCCTGTTGTCCTGGAAATAGCTGAACACGTGCTTGCTCATGGGAAGCAGGGAATTAAATTCCTTGTTCTGCCTTGCCTGTGTGTGAGGCTTTTGCTTTTTCTATTACAAAGGTCTTTATCTCAACCCACAAGTTTTCTAGCTACCATTCTAATAACTATCTCCCTGATCCCACTGGAGAACAACAAGCAGCTACATGGTACTTGGTTGCTAGCTGGGGTTAAACCACAATCCATTGCTGCAACACTTTTCCTTAGAAGAGATTCAGTAAGTTGTTTGATTATGTATAAAGACCTCTATTCTAGTGAAAGTAAAATCAGGAGTACCAAGCAAGCAACCTCAGTTGACATTCCTAACATTCAGTGCTGTATTGGTAATTTTTATCTGCACAAGTGAAACATCTAACAAAAAGGAGAAGACCTACTTTGCCCCCCTCCCCATATTCTAGGCTAATCGATTCTGCACAATTGACCAAAACAAATGTAACAAACAGCATTAACAGGGGTCTTATTCACACTACAAGCTTTTTGTCTATATGCTGTAAGCACATACCTTGATAAGTTATGTTTTCAGTACAATTGCTCTTTGACATTTCATAGCTACACTCAGTCTGTTATGTTGGCCTGGGTGTGAGAGCCCTCTGATGGCTGCAGTGAAAACAGCACCTGCAGCAGACTTGAAACCTACCTGAAAATCTCATGTGAGCTGCTCAGTCCCATGGGGCATTGTACAACCAATCCTGGCAAGGCGATCTTCCCCCAGTAACCTAAGACGCAACTTTCAGATTTCGACCAGTTGTTCTTGGGGTACCCAGCCCCTCGACTTTTGTAAACTTCAGTAGAGCCTTTGACAATTTCCCACAACATTCTCCTGGGGAAATCAGCTGCTCACGGCTTAGGCAAGTGGACACTTTGCTGGGTAAAACTCTTCAAGACAACCAGGCCCAGAGAGTGCTGGCAAATGGGAGCTGCATCCAGATGGTCACTAATGGGGCTCCCAAGAGCTCAGTATTAAGACCAGTCCTGTTAAGTGTCTTTATCAATGATTTGGACAATAGTGTACACTCCCTGGCTTGCAGAACACACTAATTTGGGCAGGAGCGTTGATGTGCAGGAGGGCAGGAAAGGGGGGTCTGCAGAGAGACCTGGACAGGCTGGATTTATGAGCCAATTTTATGAGACTCAACAAGGCCAAGTGCCAGGTCCTGCACTTGAGTCACAACTGCATGAAACACTACAGGCTTGGGGAAGTGTGGCTGCAAAACTGCACTGGCAGAAAAGGACCATCTGGGCAACCCATGGTGCTGGTCACCTCTACCCCAAGCTGCCACTGGGGTTCAGAGCCACAGAGCCTACAGCTGCAGGGACACTGTGCTGAACAAGACACAGCAATGGACGAATTGGGTGATAGCTAGAGATTGACTCAGTTACCTGTAAGGGCAGCAGGTGGGACCACCGGGAGCCTGACCTCTGCAGCTAAGCCCCCATTAGCAACCACAGTCCCTTCTTAAGAGAAGCCCAAGTCACTCCCACCATCTACTGCACTTCATTGAATTTCTTCACTTTGACATTCCAGGCAATGGGCAGAAATCACATCACATCAACACCCACCACAGGCCTTCATAATGCTTTGTTTTAAATAAAGTCAGATCCCCCTGGTCTGCACCTGTTTCAAGACAGCTGTTAGGGCCTGGGCGAGACAGGGCTGCCCAAGTATGAGCCAGCAGTGTTCTCAGGTGGCCAACAGCATCCCAGCTTGTATCACTAAGTATGGCCAGCCAAATCCAGGAAGCAATGTCTCCCTGTACTGGACTCTGGTAAGGCCACATCTTGAATATTGTGTTCTTTTGGACCCCTCACTAGAGGAAAAATGCAGCACCACAGCTGTCCAGAGAAGGGCAATGAAGCTGGTGAAAAGTCTGAAGCACAAGTCTGATGAGGAGCAGCTGGGGCTGTTCAGCCTTGAGAAAAGGAGGCTCGGAGAAGACCCTGTTGGTCTCTCCATCTACCTGAAAGGAGGCTGGGGGTCTGCCTCTTCTCCCAAGTAACGAGTTACAGGACAAGAAGAAATGGCCTCAGGTTTTGTCAAAGGAGGTTCAGCTTTGATATTCAGAAAACTTTCTTCACAAAAAAAGAGCTGTCAAGTGTTGGAACAGGCTGCCCAAGTGGTGGCCTCACCATTCCTAGAGCTATTGAGAAGATGTAGCACTTAGAGAGATTGTTGTTGGACTCAGCAGTGTTAGGTTAACTGACTCAACTCAATGATCTCAAACATCCTTTCCAACCTAAATGATTCTGATTTAGGGTATGGCCTCTGACCAATTCATATTCTATTTCCTGCCTCATTGTCTTCCTAAAAGCTACAAACTGAAGTGTGTGTGCTCAGAACACATTTCTACATGATTACTTCACCATACGTATGTAGGATGCCCTCGACATGTTCTATAAAAGGCATCATTTATCTTATTGTGACATACAGGAGCCACTAATCCCATTTTAATAATTTAACTGCTTCCTTACACTCAGGAATAATAAGGTCAGCTTATGCTAAGAATTGGATGGCTGCACAACTCAGCTGCACGTGAACCAATTAACTGCTACAGGCAAAACAGTGGGTTGTTTGTCCCCTTTCCCCCACAGGAGGCAATTCTGCCACTCTGGTGAAACCCCACCTGGAGTACTGAGCACAGCAAAGACATGGACCTGTTGAAGCAGGTCCAGAGAAGGGCCATAAAGATGATCAGAGGGTTGGAGCATCTCTCCTATGAAGAGAGAGAGAGAGAAGTAGGATTGTTCACTCTAGAGAGGAAAAGACTCCAGGGAGACACTACTGGGGCCTTCCAATATTAAAGTGAACTTGTGAGAAAGACTCAGCCTGTTGTGATAGGAGTCATGTTTTTAAACTATGATGGCAGATTAATACTGGACAGAATGAAGAAATTTTCTTCCATGAGGTCCATGAGATACCAGAACAGGTCTCTCAGGAGTGGTGATGTCCCATCCCTGGTAACATTTACGGTCAATGTGGAAGGGGCTCTGAATTATTTTATCTAGTTGAATAAATCCCTGCTCATTGCAGGGGGGTTCACTAGACGACCTTCAGAGGTCCCTTCCAATGCAAGCCATCCTACGAAATGAACTACAAATTAATTTACAGTTCTAAGCACAAAATCTTTCCCAGGAAAAGAAGACAACCTCTAATTAAATTGGTTGGTTTAATCCTAAACTGTTTTTAGAAGACTTTACAAGAAGCTTAAAAATTCCTTGAACACTCATTCGTAGAGGAACAAGCACAAAACAGTGGGGAGATTTGGTTAGGTTTGTTCTAGCCAAAAAAAGGCACCACACAGCAAAACATTATTCCTCTAAATTTAAGACAGCCTAAAGAGGTTAAATCCAGAGTGATCCTGAATGGGGATAGGGGAAGAGGAAGGCCGACCCCTTGACAGAATTATAAAGCAATTTGGGTTGGAAAGGATCTTTTAGGGTCATCTAGTATAAACACCAAAGAGTTCAAACAATACCCTGAAATTTGAACACTACTTACAGGAAAAGGTGAACAGAAGCTTTAAGGGCATGAAACACATACCCCAAGAAGAGAAGGGGTACTGCTGACACATCAGTACTGTCTTACAAGCAGTACTTCTAATATCCCACTACATCAGCAATATATTTACTACAGCATGCATCTTTATTTGACTACATACTCAGAAGCTTTGAGAGAAATAAAATCAGAAAAACTATCCATACAGTAACTGCTTTAGGACAAGCAGCCTAAATATTCTACAGCAACATGTTTTTAAATCTCAATCCTGCCCTCATTGCTGTCCTGCCTCATTATTGTACTTTCTACAGTCTCCCAACCTTAAGGTAAAGGAGCAAAATACCCTTTTTCATGTTTGTCTTGAGCACCCACTACACAGAAGATCACTACTGCGGAGGGGGGGAACCTACCCAAAACAAAACAAACAAAAAAACCCCCACTCCAAACACAAAACCCCCACAAACAAAAACAAACAAACAAACCAACCTTTCACATTTATTCACCAAAGTTGAAGCCTGAACAGTCACTGAGACAATACAAAGGCCTTTTCACACTCAGGTGGGGCCTTCTTCCTTGTAAGAAATTACAGTACGTGAAATTTGTCCCCCTAGGTTCAGCCCAAATTTTAAATAAAGCAGGAAGTAAGAATCCATCTGGGTTGTAAAGCTACTTAAGGATTTTTGAGATGCATATTCCATCTGAAGAAACTTTAATTTTCTTAATAGCTGGAGAACACTTCTTTTTAAACTTTCTTAGCAACACTCAAAGCGGCAGACATTAAAGCTCTTAAATTATACATCTATCCTAAAATACTGGTTTAGAAAGTCATTTCTGCAAGGAATACAGAGTGTGGGCCTGTTAGAGGATTTCAAAAATCTCAGTAAGGCATACAGAAAAAACCCTGTGCAATACAATTAAGGGAAAAACCTTTTGTTTCTTTGTAGCAATAAAAGCTCACATCACCTTCAGATTATTGTAGTTTAGCAACTTGGTTTAGCACACAAATACCTAGAAGGAAAAAATATTTCTATTTTGACAGAGAATTAGTAGCTGTGCCAGACAATCATTCTAATGGAGATCCAAGAATACCATCTGTCTAACTGTCTCATTCCAAGAATAATTCTGTCAAGTGGCAAAGTGGGCAAAAAGATATGAAAAGGCCATCAAACAGCAAACCAGGGTACTTTAGGCAAGAACCGTAACACAAACCATAGCTCTAGAATACCCATTAAATGCAAGCATTGTATTTTTCTATCTTGTATAAGCAATTATTTCTTTTGACTAAGAGCTGTCTTAATATTTAAAGTACACCCAAAGCTTTTGAGTCTCACAGAATGTACATACTGTGTGCAAGCAAATGCAGATCCACAGAAGACTCGCTACTGCCTGCTAGTTCATGGTTAACATGGTCCACTCTATTTGAGAATACTAGAGGTACAAATTTGCAAAATGCTCCAACCATGCACAGATTTTGGAAATGTCTTCAGTCACAGAAATATTAAACATATTTCAACTTTCTGAATGCAACAGAAAAGAGATTTACCTATTGGTTTTGTGCTATGCTTTATGTTAATGTTATGTTATAGGGTACTTCAAAGCAACATTAAAATGTGTGGGTTTAGCTACATTTAAAGGAAAAAAAAACAGTTCTCTATGGGTAACCAGATAGCAGAACCAGCAAAACATGATCTAATGGAAGAAAAAATAAATGGCACTTGTAAGGCCTTGGCTATGCATTCTCCTGCGATAAAACCTCTTGGCACGCCTGCAATAATCTAGGACCACCATTTCAAATGCACTATACAATCAACTTGCTCACCAGATGGCCCTGTGCATAACACTCAGTCAAATAAACAGAAAACATGCACTCTGTGCAGCTATCTTCTCATTTAATCTCTTCTTTTGGTGGTGGGACTCTTCAATGAGACAGCCATGCATAGGGTCACTTCATATTTTCTTAGAGCTACAGCAGAAAGCTTTAAATATGGCCTGGGGCAATCAAGCCAACCTAAAACATTAAGCCAAAAAGAAATCTGTGTTTGCAAAGCAACAACTACCTTTTACAAATAAGCTGACATCACAGCTTTGAAAGCACATGCAGGCTGTTTAGGTACTGAAAGTTGGAAAGGACAGGGTGCTGAATCAAGGCTAGAAAAACCCTTGCAAAAAAGCTGGTAACACAGAAGTTAAGCATTATCAAGCCACTATCTTTAAAACAGCAGTCTGAGAAAAACATGGCAAATCAGTGTCATGGAACAATTAATACTCTCTTCAGTGGGATGAAACAGTGAGAAGAGAAACTGGTATGGGCTTTGCTTTTTCCAGGTTAACTTATGCTATCAGAACATTGGTACAAAGCTGCATAAAGTGGCTCCAAAAAAACTTATCATCATTCTCCCCCACCCTACTTTAATAAAGTTTTATCCAGAACACTCCTGCGAAGCAGTCCTTGGACATTTGCTCTAGCCATATTCTCTTACATATCCAGTTCCCTTCTAGACATTTCACTAACATGTTTCTGGCTAAGTCTTTGCCTAGTCATTACTACCTCTAAACCTTCTGGAAATTTGAAGCTGAACATGCAGTCCTAAACAACCTCATATATACATCCTTAACTAGAGAAGCCTGATTTTCTTTTATTGTCTGGAGAGATTGAGGTGTTTGAGTAGGAGAAAAAAAGCAAGCTAGGACCCAGAATACATGGCTGAATACAGTTCTCAATTCTACTCTTTTGAAACTTCAGCTAGTATCTACACAAAATGAAGGTTTGTTACAATAGATTTATAGTAACTGGAAATCTCAGAGAGTGGAAAGTTTTTAACAGCTTTAGCAAGTTACTATTTAGATTCATCACACCAGAAATTTAGGAAACCAAGGCAAAGTAAAAATTTATTTCACTGTTTCACAATACACACCTAAAATCTACATGATTATTAAAACAGTCTTACACATACTCTTTCTGCACCACATAACAAAGGCTTAAGTGCAGTATTTTCTCAGAAGTTTAAAATACAGGTATTGCTAAGATTTTTCAAGTAAAAAAATCTTGTATTGGTTGACTGAGGGTCCAATACAGGTAACATTCTTGCATTTCAAGTTACATATGGGAATTTTAGGATTCTCTTCATTACTTACCCAAAATAGTAGTGATGTTCAAGACTGCACGTACATAGACTGTCATCAATGAACATAACCACATTGATTATGTCGTCTAAAGGCAACCAGGACTTACAGGGCTTCAGCTCAGTTACAACTTCTCATCTTCTTTTGCACTGATTTAAGAGCTCAGTCTTAAAATACAATCTCTTGGGCAAATAACTACTTCCATTTTTAAACTGCAGGAGTTAACTGGTCAGTATGAGTCAAATGGTAGTTAACTAAAAACCATGTATAATATGCAAACTGTACCTTAAAGCTCAGAGAAAAATCCACATACAGAAAACAAAATCTCTAACATTCCAGTCCATTATCAGGGGAAGCACACAAACAGTAACACTGAAGTTTGTCAACTCTTACAACTTTGAACTTCAAACTTACTCAAGCAACAACAGTATCAAAACAGGTAGAACATGAGCACAAACATAACTTGAAGTGACTTCAAGAAATATTATACTCTGTATTGCTAAACTGAACTGCAGTAACATCTAGGTAATTTAGATACTTCGAAGTCTTCATTGATCAAACATTTTTGTGTACTGTCCTTCCTTTTCTGAAGTGGTATGTCTTACTCTCCTGGGACAGGACAGAAAGGAAGACAAGAAAAAAAAAAAATCAATTAATCAGAATAAAGCAACCAAAGCTTCATGAAAACTATCTCCAGAAACCCCGTACTCTATTCACCCCTCTCCAAAACTGATAAAACACAGCTTCTGCATTCCTGTTTCAGAGTACACCTGTCTAGTTCACATATCTGTCCTTTTACAAAAAGGAAACAAGAAATTAGAAATTAATAACCTTAAATTACACATGACTTAGAATGTAGTCAGAAATTGCAAATCTACAAAGACTGAACACATACAGAAAAAAATGACAACCAGCTACCAACATGGACTATGATTTACTGGTTAAAGCAGAGACAAAGATAAATAGCCACTATCCACTGTAGGTACTTCACTGTACAGACTATCAAGGTTTAAACTCAACATCCTCTGTCCAAACTAGAGAGTAATCTACTCCTTTCAGCCATGTCACTAAGAAATGACTAGCCAGACTTATGCTCTAATTGTTCATTAGTTCACTGTTCGGCAATTTTTAAAAAGTACTACTATTAAACCCACTGAATCCAATTTCAGCACTTCTTTCCACCATTAAGCAACTGAGAGCCAAACCCACACATCTCAGAGCATGTATAAGGAAGAAAAAATTCAAATGGCATTCACAGATATTAATCCCTTCATCTTTATGTGTCCCATAGGTGAACACATTGAAGATCAGTTATGTTTCAGGGATATAATTTTGCTTTTACTACATACCTTTACACTGTTGTCTTGTGATACAAAGTCATTCGTCAGCTGGTTGTCAGGATTAGACAGACAGGATAATACTGTTTGCATGCCCCTGTCCACAGACTTCTGAAATACAGTTATACACGAGCATCAGTACTGATTTTCTTAGGGCACTACTAGCTAGCAATGCCAGTGCGTCACAGGGTTTACGTGGCAATCAGGATTTGTCAACTGCTTTGTGTTTCCCTATTTGTAATTTTCTTCTCTGTCCTAATCTTTTAATATTAGTCACTCATTATCCCCCTTCAGTGTTACAGCATAACAATTCTAATCAGTGACATGCCAGTTCACTTGTGGATTAGGCTGACAGCTGAGAAACGAAGTCTCCTTTAGAAAACTGAACTCAGAGCTAACTGTTGGCTAAACTGGGGCCACCTTCCACAAAACAGTGAGAAAGGGAGAAAGTTACCAACTCAGATATTTGAAGCTTTAAATAAATCTACCTAAGACAGCAGGCAGTGCTATCTAATCTGCTTTTTTAGTGCCTGTAATTTTCCCTGGAATTTCCACAGATTAGGCAAAGTCTTGTCAGTAGACTTAATCAAGTAGAACACACATTTTATCCAGCCCTCAGCACTGCAAACAAGCACTAACAGTTTCAAGAAAATGTGAGACTTCTGAAGTTGTACACAGAAATCAGATACATGGGACTAAACAACTGACTGAAAGTAGCAATTATAACCTTGATTTCTAGGATAGCTGTTCGAGGCCCTTGACAAAGCTACATAACCCTCACGTGCAAATTTCTAGGAATAGCATTTATGATAAAGAACATTAAAGTTTCGAGAAAGCACTTACCTTTTGTGGGCTGTTAGGCAACTGTGTGGGCTCTGGCACAGCACATTCCATCTGTACAAATCCCGGATCCTCAGTGCCATGATAGTTTACTGAAGTATACATCTGTAGAGTTTTTAAATATTACAATGTTTCAGTAACACTAGGAAAACATGTGCAGTTATGGTATCATTGATTCTCATCTATCCATAAACTGTGCCAACTTTATCTTCAGACTTTTATCAAAAGTTTCATGAGTGGGGGAAATACTGTATCATGATCTGTTTTATTAAGACAGTTGAGAACAACACCTAAAGCTGCTTAACTGAGATAGTTCTAGAATAGTTGTCTGCTCCTATAATCAAGATCATAACATTTAACAGTGAAACCTCCATGCACACCTACTCTAAAAACATTTCAACCTGCTACTATTGAATTTTAAAGTGATATACTATGGCTGTATCACATTCATGGATGTTATTAAAAAATTCTATTACAAGCCAATAGTGTAATTAATATTTCAGTGACTCCTGGTAGCTTTCAGAAAAAGAATACCATTCAGAATAAAATTATATATTACAGCTTTCAAACACTTAATCAAAACTGCAGTCAATGGATATACCTAAAGAACACAAAAATGCCCAGGGGGCAAGTTTAAATTCCAACACTGCTTAATAAATACAGAGTATTTTTTCCCCTTTCTCATGGACATTACGTGTATAAAGTCACAGAAAGCAAGGAATTTTTTTAGAAGCCAGCAGCACCATCTACAGTTTGTAGCAGCCTGGGAAATCATTTTTAAAACCTGCTGAAAGGAGCCAAAAAATTCATCAGTATTTGCAAAGAACATTGATACTTTTTAAATTTAAAAAAAGATTGTACATAACGTCAGCTTATTTTTCCTTCAACTTTTCCTGGAAAACCAACTCCATTTAGGTTAAAATTCCAGAGTTCTGTGACTAGAACATGTAGAATAATGCCAAAGATCTCTTCTGCCAGGTAACTCAAAAAAAGCACATAAGTAGAAATGCTAAACAACTACATACTCTCACCAGCAATTACAGATTTTTGTAGACCAGATTACACAGATCCAGACAACAAACAGACTGGTATCAAGCTGTAAAAACAATGTGCTATCTAAGGAAGTTTCAGAAATCTAACTTTGTAGACTTACCGGAGTTTGAGGTAGAACGTAATTTCTTTGCTCCCCAGCAACCCATTGTGGTTGAGCCTTAAACAAAAATTGGACAAGAATCACCTTTTATTCATTCATTTCCAGCACCAACAAGTGGCTCTGCAGGAGCCACCGTTAACAGCATTTCATGTCTTGATTTTTCACAAAACAATAGTCCATACATAGTCTTACATGCAGCAAGATACCATGTTTTATTTAACCGTCTCCTCATCCTAAGCTACAAAAAAAATTTAAAATATTTCTAAATATTAAGAAAATAAGGGAAATCAAAGTACCTACACCGAAAACAAATCTCAAACTTCTAGTTGCTTCCAGTTACTCCTAGTTTAGTTTCAGTAACAGGACTTAGCCACACACTTCATTTCTGAGTTCAAACCCAACTATCAGCTAAGTACCTTCTCTGACACTTTTAGAGTGCAAGAGCACATCCCCACTCTATATAGTTCCCATATTGTATCATCTGGTAAGACACTGACTCTAAGTACCTAAAACCCCACACTACAGCATATACAAATGCAAAGCTTCTTCCCACAAGAAAAAGTACTACTAATCCATGTACTCTTTTCCAATTTGGAAGTTGTTTTATCACTGTATATTTAAGAAAAAACAGTATAATGAAACTATAAAAAGGAAAGAGTACTCAACAGTTACTCTTTCAAAGTTACTCAACAGTTTTCATCTATTTCATTTTTACTTTGGTAGCTATAAAGAACTGATGGAAAATAGAATTCAAAGAATGAGAAACTCAGAAAGATCAGACTCCGGTTAACACTTCATTCCAGTTTTGTCAGGTATCAAACATCCTTTCTGCGCCTACTAAAACTTTACATACCTGATAGTTGTAAGCCGGTTGATACCCTATGGGAACTTGCTGCTTTACCACTACAGCTGGTGATGAACTGTATGGATAGGGCTGCAAATAAAGCTTTTTTTAAAGAAACTGCAAGTTTGAAGAAAGATACAAGTATGATATTTGTAGAGCTAGTAGCCAGGAGCATATTTTTAGAAGTATGTAGCTACACTTAATTCCTGTGCAGAGTAGACTCACTATTTGAAAAGCAGCCCTTAGATTTCCAACGGGGCTTGCTTCAGCACTTCAGGTACTAATAATGTCTACCAAGTGGTATTTCAAGTGTCTTATATCTCTAAAAATCCCATATATGCTTGTAACTGATCTTTTAAGTAATTTTAGAAGTGCAAGTCATGCCATAAACTTTGAGAAGTAGATCTGAAGCAGACTAACTGCTATGAAATAATGGAGTACAGTCTGAAGGATCAGTTTCTAGGAGGCAAAGGAACCTATGTACTCCAATTAAAATGATTTCCTGTATTTCTTCCCTGTAAGTACTCTGACACTGTTAACCTGGAACAGTCTCAGATTCCTAAGAGAATAATTAAAGGCACATACCAGCATTTAAGAGAATTAATTCTCTTAAATTAATAAACTTAAGAGGATCAGCAAGAACACTATTATCAAGCTCTCTGCCTTGCAACAAACTATTTCTGCAAGTCTGCTCTTCCTCTTCGCTTAAAATATACAAAACAGGATCAGTTTGTAGTCAGTACTGCCCCACTGCACTGCTATATCACACAGGCTAATGCAGCAAGAGACTCTGATCTGGTCCATTCACAGCACAGGACTCGTATCCAGGCCAGAAGCACTGTACCCACACCTCCATAGAAATGCTCATCTGAGGCACCAGTACAGTGATGTCCTGCAGGCAATACTGTGCTAGTCACAGCTATTAACAGCAGATGCTGTAACAGCGTTCTTATAACACAACAGCAGTTCAAAACCAAGGATATGTTTGGCTAGAAGGACAGGAGTACCAGAGATAACGTTTGATCCCACACTTACTTTACAAAAATACATTTTAAATTTTGTAGTTTATTTTGAAGCAGGATAACAATAAACATTAAATATTAAATAAACATTAAATATCTAGATACATTTCACAAATGAAGTGTATCTGTGACAAGCAATAAGATCACTTAAGAACTACTAAATAACTCAATCTTCCCTCCACTTTCAACAGTTCTCATTCTTAAAGGCTATCTCCTTGTTTTATGAAGAGTTAACATCACTGGATCAATTTTTCAAGGATCCTGGCATTCCTTTGAAGTGGTTTGAAGTTGGGTGCCTCTTACTGGGGAAAGTAATACAAGAACTGGCAGGTAAGATCAGATTGGAATCTCAATACATACTCCAGAAGTTGGACATGCTTGCACCTTCAAATAATATTTAATAATGAATCAAAATCAGTGTCATGGGCACTCTTACCTGAACATAGGGTGTTACAGGGTTCATTACAGCTGGAGGCTGCACGTACGTCTCCATATTCTGATTACCCCACACGCTCTGAAATTGTGGTGGGGGAGGACCAAGAACCAATCGTCTGGGATGCACACAGGAATCTTGTTTTGAAGCAGGTAAAAAAATAGTATTAAGACATTACTACATGTATATTTCATTAGGAATCTGAATTCAAGCTGAAAAAACTTTAAGGGTTTAGACTCTTAAATTTAACTCAGTATTAACTATATTGTATTGTGCTACCAACCTGAGTTTTATTATTAAAACATCATAACCAGGGTTTCACTGAAATACACATATTGCATCAGATAAAAAGTTTTTGCAAGGATACTAACGTATAATTAAGAAAAAAAAGGTTATAATACCTGTAATGAACAAATTTATTTAGATATACTTACTTAAGTTTTGTTGTTTTCTGATTGCTGGCCCCAGTTTCAGCTTTTTACCATGGAAGTTGATTTGTGACTGAAAGACAGGTTATTCTTTGTAAGCTGGGAATCAGCAAGGTGAGTGGTTAGTGGGATTTTAAAGAGACTGGACTCTGCTTCTACGCCACAGTAGATCAACTCCCATAAAGGCTCAACAGCCTCCAGTCTTCTCTCTCAACACCATATGCCTTTTACCTCTGATTTCCTGCAGCACCCTCAGCTCAGCCATCTACCTACTCACCGACCCTCCAAAATTATGTATCACTTGCCCTGACAGCAACATGTACTACTAGGAGCTTGCAACTATGTATCAGAGACTGTTGGCCCTGCAGTTTTCTACACACAGGTTTTAACTATTCTTGTGTCAGTGAGAGTATCGAGGCAGAATAACCACAGTCTTAAGGTTTCTAGTGAAAGATTTTTGGCTCAGCCCTATTACTACAATTTTAGTACCAAGCATTAAAGTCAGTATTGGATGCAGACAGTCTATCCAGATTCTCCATCACGTGCAACTCTGCAGAAGTGCCTGCTTCAGCAGAAAATACATGGTTTTGCAGTTTTCTTCCATTTCTGCTAAAGGAAGTACTTTAAATGGAAAACAGCAACTCAATTGTTGCCTGCAAAAATAAGCAGAAATACAATGATATTAAAGTATCTTGTTTATTCTAATTTCTATCAGTATGAGAAGATGATTCAAGAGATATTTGGGGACAAAAAAAAAAGTGCAATACCCTGACTAGTTCGACAGGAGGATGTTTTTTGATTTTTTTTTTTTTCCAGGGGAAGGTGTCTTCCGGTTGGTTGATTTTGGGCATTTTTAAATTAATCCTGCAATCCTGTTTTCCCCAAAATCACGCAACCACTTCTTCCATCTTAACAATGGGAACTCCTAGGAGACAGGCCTCCCCTCAAACCAGAAGACAGCTTTCTATTCTGAACTGCAAACAGATTCACACTGGACCAGAGTGCAGTTACAGACCTAAACCAGAAGAGAAACACTATCCGGCTGAACAAGGCTACAAAGCCAGGCAGATGAAGACAGGCACCAAGAGTAATTTCAGCCACAGAGAGGCTCTATCTCGTTCATTTACAGAAAACACTGTGACCTCTCAGTGCAGATAAGGCCCGAAGTGATTCTTTGCTTAAGATTTGAGCTCCACAACACCAATGTTAATTTCTTCCACCCCCTCCAGAAGCCAACAGGTTTTGTAAGATGATTTTTATCTGAATGTGCTTCTTCCTGACATGGCAGTAATTTGTACTGCCTGCAGACCTGAAATGTGCACTGAAAAGAGAATCAACCATATGCCTCTGGGTCTTCCAAGCCCTCTGGTATACGAAGTCACATCAGTGAGTACTATATTAAAAGTACACTGCAGGCTCCAGTTTTGAAGAAACACATGCAGAAAATCAGCAATATACATGGCTCAAATGTCAATGCTACTCAAGAGGTCTCCACAGAAATTGTTACCTCAGAGGAAGCAATCCACACTGATGTAGCATAATAAATGTAATCCCTAGTAAAGAGAGGTGTTCTCAGATAAAGTCTGTTGCTCATTACAACAGTCACTATATATTTTTGTCATTATACCATTAAAGAACAGCAAGCTTTTAGAATTTTTTGGTGAGAATCAAAGATCTCCTGCTGGGGTTTCACTACTCTCCACTTTATTCAAACATGTTATCTTCCCATTTATGGAGCTGGATGGCCAGTAAACACATCTGCACATCACAGAACACTACATTTGTACCTGGCACATCTATCCAGTTTTGTCTTTCTGATCTACTTCCCTATCTAAGAGCTTCAGAAGCAAATGAGAGACTGCTCATCCTCCAGAGACACAGGAGTTTTCTGAGGCCAAGACTTCAAAGAGGCAAGTATTTCAATACATGTTATTTTCACAGTTACTGTATTCAGTTTGGGGAGAAAGAGAACAAATAAAAAGCTTTGTCAGTGGTTTGTGACCTGCTTCAAGTCTATCAGAACCAAGTAACAGATCTGAGATTTAAAACTTCTCTGATACCGAACTCCCAAGATCAGAAGGGCTATAACAGTTCTACTCTTTCATCTCCTGTGTTAGCTATAGGAAGACCATATGATGACATGGGAACAGTTGCAGCACAGTCTAGGAGCCTTAAAAATACTTGCACTCCAGGTAGCATCCAACTGCAGAAATACTGCAAGAGAAACTTATTTCAACTACTGAGACATAAGTAAAGAATTAATGCTGTCTTCCATGATACTGTTATTCCCACGCCCTGGTTAACCCAAAATGTTATTGTATTTCATCTATCTGTGCCTGAAATTGTTACTGTCTCTAAAGACACTGGAGCCAGAAAACCACCATGGGGCAGAGCGGGGTGAGTGTCCCAGCCTTTTAAAGAGTCAGAACAAACAGGGAGAGCAGAGCGCTCTCTCTTTGCCTCATGGTCTTTGCTCAAGGCAGCAGGCCTGCTCTGGGGGTCCCCCCCCACCCCCCTTTTTTTTCTCTCTTGCTTCTTGGACTGGCTCAAGGTGAATCCCACGACTGCCTGTCTGCAGCTGCCATGGAGCAGCCCGGAAGAAGTGAAAGCACAGCAATCCCAGCCCAGCTGCCTTGCCTGGCTGTCTGCTGCTGAGAGGAAGGTAAAGGAAGTTCTAGCCCTTGACTAAGTACCAGCTGCTGGACTGGACTGTACCAGCTGCATTTTTCAATGGAGAGATAAGAAGGGGGGAGGGCTGTCACCATTTTCCCTTTGTCTTTGGAGCCACACAGTTGGTCAGCTGTGGAGGCAACCATTTTGGGGGACATGTCATTCCTCCATTTTAAGTTTCTCTTTGTTCCCTGGGAGTCCAGGCAATTTCGGCAACTTTGTAACTGGTGACTATTACTGTTATTTTTTTACCTGTTGCCATTTACTTCTTTACTAGTAAACTGTTATTTTTTCACTTATATCTATCCATGCTTGTTTCTCCTTATTGGTGGAAAGGGATTGGTTAACCTCAAGGGGAGATACTCTAAAATGGGTTGTCTCACTTGAATTACCTTTAACCAAGACATCCCAGTAACAAAATGTCTACATTTCTGCCATAAGCACTTCTATGACAACCATCCACTACAAAAAGCAAGCAGCTAAACACACTCAAGGCTTTCAAGCACATAAATTAGAGCAAATCAGAAACAAAATTACATGAGTTGTTCAAGATCACCAGGCTAACAACTAATTACCTGAAAACTACTTTTATTTCTTTCTTCAGCAAACACAAAGATTTTACCACCAGTATACATTTTAGCAAGTTTACTTTTTGGGCAGCCCTAGACTTTGTGTGTCCTAACTTAGTCTACAGGGTACCTAACTTGGCTTCCCCAAACTTGTCTCTAACCTACATACATCAATATCTTTGAATAATTTAGATGAAGAGCTTACCTCAACTATCTTTTGAACATCCACATTGTCAAGGAAAGACACAAATCCATACCTAAAAACAGAAGACCAGACTATTCAGTAACCAGTTTCATTTGATTGTTAGCCAAATTCTTTTGAACAAGACCAGTTAACAATGTGCCGAGTACACTATATGGCACATCAAAATTATCAACTAGGATGTTAGTTTATGATTCAGCCTAAAAATGTATTTACTGCTAACCAGCAGTATCTACTACTGGACCAGATGAAAGAACTAAATGCCACATTTTAGAATAATATGAAATAGAAGTAAGGGCTATTTTTCCATTTTAACTATTCAAAATGAGTACTGCTGTTGGTATTAGCAACATTTTGTATTTACTACACAGGTCTGCATGAAAACAGGCATTATAGGAAGAATGACACCAGGGAGGGAAACAATTCTTGAAGAGGTTTATTTCACTGACTCCCTAACTTATCTGGTCTATAAACTTAGGACCATTTCAGAGCATTATAGTAGCAATTGTGTCCCATTAATGGAATAAGTCAATTCATTATCAATATTTGTAACATACACTGGCGAACTGCATAGCAGGGTTCACTTTGAGGACTAGCAAGGGATATGAGAAAATGAATTTTATTTCCAGTTCTTCCATTGCTACATATGCTGAAGAAAAAAGATGTGATATTTTAGGATCTATGCATACAACCTTAGAAAAACCGGGCTGGAAGGAACCTCAAAAGGATATGGTCTCCTTCTCATAAGGAGGGATAACCTCAAAACTGGGCTGGCTTCACCATAATTCAACCAGGTAAGGTCCTTCATCTTCTTATCTAAGGGTTTCACTACAGTAATCCAGAACTTTTCTACATACCCAAAGTGAATTTCCCTTATTTCAACTTTGTTCACATACTTAGTTTCACTCTTCACCCAAACAAGTTTGGGCTCTTTTACTCTTGAACTTATTCCCAAATGTCAGGAGAGTGCAGACTCACTGCCCTGAATAAACCATCTTCATTCTCTTAACCACCCTGAACTGTCTCCAGTTTTATAACTACTCTAGCCATCAGAAGAGTCCTACAAAAGAATTGGCTGTGTAAGCATCACACAAGTTAAGCTTTGTTTCCAATGGTCAAGTGATAATGAGCTTCTTCCCCCTCCCCCCCCCCCCCCCCCCCCCCAAAGTCAAATTCAGGCTATTCTTCATAAGATTATAGAGATTTAGTTAGGGGCAGTGCAGATCTACTGGTTTCACGGTGTTAACCCACCACAATAGAAAACTGTAGCTAGTATTAAGGCTTAAGCATGTCAAGTATGTTGCTAAGTATCTGCTCATATCACCTACTACAGAATGATGTCCACGTAAGCAGCAACTTAAAATAACTACTCAAGTTCTACTCACCCTTTTGAAACACCAGTTCTGTCAGTGATGACTTTAACCTCCTTCACAGTACCATATTGTTCAAAGACACTCCGAATTTCTGCTTCATTCATCTGAAGAAAACAAGGTCTCAAACATCTTCAAACAAATTCAACTGCTTAGAACTTAGAAGCACAGTACCATTTTTAAAACCCATTTTCCACTACCATAAGAACTAAAGGTTTGTTTTGGAAGACATATTCCAGAATTCTCCCATGACATTTCAATACCTTCAAGATCGGCAAATGCACACCAGGGAAAAAAAAACCCCACATCCAAACATCACCATCACAAACAAGTAAAAAAATCCACACCAGAACAGGAGTTAAAATTCCTATTTCTTTTCCACTGAAGTACCCTATACCCATTTTAAACAATTACATGTAAATACATACCCTTATGTCAATTCCACCAACAAAGACCGTGTTTGGCATGATTTTTCCTTCTGGTAAAACATAGCCCTGACTGACTGTTGCCGAATAGACGCTGCCCTCCATGGTGCTTGAACACTGGGTCTCCACATGTGCTGCCTAAAAGAAATTAAACAGAAATACTTATTTTAGTCATCTATATTACACTTTAAGACATCATAATGCCTGGAGCTTCCTACAGATATAGCATGGGACAAGGAATTTCAATAGCACGAATGGACCATTCATCAGGGAAAAAAAAAAGTGATTATTCCAAGAAGATTTAAAAATTTCAATCTAGTTCTAGTCTAGACTACTTTAAGTAACCCTGCCAGACTGTATCAACCTTTGTGATCAATGTTGCTACTACCAGGGTTTGCCCCATCTCTTTTGCTGCACCTCCTCTTGCACAAGAAGTTCTAACACTTTTCAGTTCAAATTAAACTGGCTCTACAAAATCTGGCAGGAAGATCAACATGAAGTGAGCAGTTTTTCACCCACCTGGTATTCTGCTATTGTTTAGCTGCATACCCAGCTAAAGGGCATTTGAACTGAAATCTGAGATGGCAACTCCACAGCACCCTCAAGCTGACCTAACTGTTGCTTCTACTTCTTTCTGGATGTTCCAGCGAACCAACCTAGAAATAGCATTCACTTTGCTGTGAAAGCTCTCTGGCAGCCTGGAACAGGCAAGAGCTCTCAGCAGGGGCACCCAGCAAGCACTAGAACCAGCACAAGGAAGCTGGTAGCCACAGATACTGCTGGTACACCTGTCACACTCGGCCTTGGCTGCCATGGAAGTGCAGTGTTCATGTCTCACGCTAATGATGTAGAATTTTCAAAGAAAATTCACTCATTCAACTCTTACACATTAAGTACCTGAAAAAAAGAATAAACAGACTACTTAGGCATTCTGGCAAGCTGGTCAACATCAAAAAAAGAGATTTATTAATACATGTATCTCCTAAAACTTGAAAGAGAGATTAAAAACGCACAGTGGTAAGAGTCTCCTAAAACAAAAAAAAAGAAACGAAATCTCCCTCCAAAGCTACTTTTTAAGTTTTCAGTACTGTGATGCAAAAACCTTTGCCAGTTCAAAAAAATTACTGTCTTATCTAAACCCAAATAATTTTACCAACATAGCACTACATAAATGACTTCTTCTACATCCGCTATGTGCAAAGAACTCACACTGCTGTCGAATCAGTGACCAAAGCCTAAGCTATTTTAAGTTTTCTAATGGGGAATCATGACGGCGATTAATTGGCTTCACCAGAATTACAGAATCAGCTGAAGTGACTCACCCCTTTAAAATTACTCCAAAAGAAGTCTGATTTGCCTTATCTCGTGAAGTAGCTTCGAAATCAAATTTCTAGATGTCAGGAATATCAGGATTTATTCAGTTTTTCAGCTTACTAGAATTAACAAGTGTTTTTTCTTCTCTCATCATAAGATAAAATTAATCTGTTTGCTCTCTATTATTCTTGCAAACATGAAGCTGAAATTGATGCCGGGAAACTGGTTCTCCTTACAGTAGCCGTGAGACTAGTTATGCACTTTTGGCAAAAGAAAAGTTGGAAAAGGACGATCGTTGGGCCAGGTGGAGGAGCTACCTATCTACCCACACAAGTGTGTTACAAACATCACTCAGTTTTTAAGCTCATCCAGGAGAGGAAAACCTTTTTCTTTTGGCCACACAAGCCCGCGATTTCTCAGTCTCCTCCCCGGCTTCAGCACGCTCTTTGTTTAAAGCAAGCATGAGCCGTTTTTTTGTTGTTTTTTTTTAAATTGAAACACTTGAACCCCGTGACCCACGTCCCGCTGCGCGGACTCTGAGGGCAGTCTCCAAGAGAGCGCCGCCGCCTGAGGGAAGAACGGGGCTGGCGCCGCAGCCTCCCCGCTGGGCACTAAGTGGAGCCCTCCGCTCACCACTGCACGCTATGCACTTACGAGGAATAACTTTTCCTGTATTTAAAAAAAAAAAAAAAATTAAAAAAACCCAACGAACCAACAAAACCCACCACTTTACTCGTATAGTGTTTGAAGCGTTAGCGCTACAGCCGCAAATCACGTTTCTCAAATAAAAAGAACAAACAGCAAGCAGCATGTTGGTGCGAGCTCAGGAGCCCTCCCGCTACCCGCACGGCGTCCGCAAGTGCTCCGGGTGACGCCGGGCCGGGCAACCTGGGGCTAGCCGGGCGCCGCTCGTGGGGCCCCGCGCCTGGCGCCGCCGCCACCGGCCGCCATTTTACGTCCTCACACCTCGGCTGCACAGCGGCGGCGGGGCGCGGGCGGGCGGGTTTGGCGCTCAGGGCAGTGGAAGCTGTTCGCAAGCCCCCGACGCGCCGGACCCCACGCGCAGCGGGTACACCGGCCACGGGCTGGCGGAGGGGCGCTCGCCCGGCCGGGCGGGACCGCGCCATGTTAGCACCGTCACAAAATGGCCGCTCATGGGTGTGAAGCGAATTTCGTCGCCAAGTTTTCTCCAGACCGTAACGCCGACGGCTACGACCCACACTTTCCCCTGTACAAGTCTCCGGCCTTTTAATTGCGGTATTCCCTCCTTGACCTTAAACCGCTCGCCTCGTTAGACTTTAAAACTCTCATTATACTTAAAATGCTAGTAGCCCTCAGGGGTTCAGCCCCTCACCGCGTAACAAGACGACACTACTCCGGGCTGTGAGCACTCCCATTTCTCAGCCCAAGAACGACCTACAGAAGTTACTACTCCGCTCCGCTGCCCACGGGGAGTCTCACCAAGGCACTATATCACCCAGCAAAAGCCCCCTCGGCGGCTCGGCGTTCAAACGCCCCACACCATCCCACTTCCCACCTCCCCAGCATAGCTCCCCTTCCACGTTCACTCACCATCATTCACCAGACCTGAGGCTGCGCTCACACACTTGAAAAATAAATAATGCTTTAAAAACAAAACCAATATGAAGCTTTTTGAGAAAACTAAGTCCAGAAAGCCGGTTTCTTTCACACCCGAAGTGGACTACAGACGTCTATAAACGCAGCTCCGAGGTATTCCCGTTCTCCTTAAATAGCCCCATTGGGGGGTTGGGACGGAAGAGGCCACACCCGCTCTGTTCCCTCACGCTCGTCTTGTCCTGCCCCACATGGCGCCTTTGTCTTAGAAGACAAAGGAATGAGGATACCGAGGCGCTTTTTTTCTTGGGGGAATTAGGTTGAGAATATAATTTGTGGCCTTACGCAGGAAGTTGCTATTGAGTGCATGTGATAGCAGCAGCAGCTCTTGCCGTTTTGACAAGAACTTGCACTTGCCCTGTGGAAGTTTTGAGAATGGTGTGTTGTTGAAGGGGCTTTAATTCACTTTGAGGCAAAGCTGTAGCTCTCTTATTAGTATTTTCATGAACCGATATTATATAGCTCTTCTAGAGTAATCTGTTTCCATCCAGTGACCACCTGTCCTGAGTACCAACTTTCTGTGCAATCACTAGTGGCCCAAGGCCTTTCTGTAAGGAAATGTCTCTGGAAGCTCTCCTGGTTCTACAGTAATAAGATGTGATTTGGAAATCAGCTTTAAATAGCTGTTTGCTACTAGTATCAAATGTTTAGAACAGATACTGATCTTAGAAAGTTCCAGGGAGTGATCCTTGTTAAGGATGGAAAATGGAACAAGAAAGCAAAACTGGTGGAGTGTATTTAACATGTGAGGTGGTTTTTCCTATCAAATTTTATATCTTCTAATGATCAGATTTTTTTAACAGTTGAGCAAGTGTTCACCTTTTCCAGATGTTATATTAATAATCCAAAGTACACTGCTGCACTGGATATACATGGGACTCAGAGCTGGTACCTAAAGGTAATAGCAATAACAAAGCCCTGATCACAGTAGATGTATTTATGTTACCTATAGAAGAGATTTTGTTAAAGCTGGTGCAGTTGCAGTATTATGTAGAGGTAAGCATATGCCTGGGCTTTCATGCATCTAATGCCCACTTACTTAAATAAAAAGCATGCTCTACCATACTTTATCAGATTTTCTATATGTTTATTTGAAATGGCTGAGACTTTGAAAATGGGCTCCAACAATGAGGGGAAAATAATGCATAGTATTTTCTTTAATATAATTGATTCATATTTGGCCTTAAGGGTAGCAACAAGTGAAGCCATTCCAAACTTTTTGGACTGGGTTTGGGTCAGGTTTGTGTCCTGCTTTCCTTAACTAGGTATTAGCTTCTAAAATTGGAGAAGATCTGTTGCTTAAAACAAAGGGGAGAGTAATTTATTTTCTGCTGCCAATACACAAATCTCAAAAGGAGTGGAGGGAGTGGAGTAGGAAATTATTGTCTTGGCTTGTTTTATCACTGTTGCTATTGGAATGGTTATTGCTCAGTAGATTTATTTGTTAAATGCACTAAGTAACAGATGAAGAAACAAATTTTATATTCTGCTACAACATATAGTACTTACCACTTTAATACACTGATTTGTTTGTTTGTTTGTTTTTTCCCCTCTATTTAGGACATTGGTAAATTAATTAATTTAGTAAATCAGAAGTAATTCAGGGAGAGCCTCTGGCTTGGGATCTGATAGGCTGCAGTGCGTGAGGATTCTACAAAAAAATGTGATGAAAAATTACCAATCTGATTACAGATAGTAGTGCTCACATCTTGAAATTTAGTAGTCATAAGCACAGGACTACATGCTTTAAAAGTCAGGTTAGATTTAGTCTTCCTAGAAGTAGAACTAAAACTGGATAGCAAGGGTATCATATATAGTATTCGGATTTTTGTAGCATTTCTCATAATTCTTCTGCAATTTTGGGGCCTTTTATTGAGAATCATGTTGACTCTTTCTGTAAAGTTAAAGCAGCTAACTACTCTTAGGAGATAAGTAAACATTAGAAGGAGAATATAAAAGAGATATTCAAGCTATTCGATTAAGAACAAGAGAAGAAGGTCCCAATTTTCAGACAGCAAGCTTGCCTGAGAAAAAGGTGCTGGGTTACCAAATAGGATTTGAATGTCTGTTTTCTGAGTTTCCTACTTCCTACTGAGGAGAGAGTGCCACGTGCATCTCACAGCAGGTTTTAAAGCCCTAAAAGGGTCATTCTGTATCTGGTTAAATTCTGGATGTTTCCATTGCTGCTGTTTGCATCAGGGTAGCTGTTTAAGAGGACATACGGTAATGTTCTGATGAACATCTGCCTTTAAAAAAAAAATCCACAATGTTATAATTTGCACTGAAACCACTAGTAGAGTTTCCATATGCAAAAACACAATCTGTATTCTCACTAGTATGGCAAAATCCTTAAAAATGTAGTGGATAATTTTCTGAATGATTTTTGCGACCAGTAGCAGAATGAAATATATACAATAAACGCGACATTTCTGGGTGGTGTTTTCCTTTCTCATACAAAGAGCTAGGAGTGAGGAGCAGGGATGAGTCGTTGGTTGTTGGAGAGTGAGGAGCACAGAATGAGCCATTAGACCACTAACTAAAGGTCTTTTACTCGAGCAGTAACTGGATGGCCGAGGGTTATTTGCATATGACTGTCTACAATTCATAGGTTCACCGACAAAGCTGCTCTTGTACTGGCCGTGTCAACGAAGTCTAATGATTTAAACACAGTTTATCTCTAAGTGACAAATGGTAGAGGGTGAAATCGGCAGCGTTCCACTAAGGAGAAATAATTCTTGTTTAATATAACTGCATTTGCAGTAGAACTCACAGCTTAGGTGTATATACTGGGGGGAAAAAAAATACCTTCAATCTGTATTGCCAAGTTATTATGCCAAAAATTCTTGCTGTGTGAGTAAATCCTACAAAGTCTTTGCAAACTTCATATCTAAGCCTCTTTTCTAAAGCATCTAGAATCCTCTAGGAAGTACAACCGTTTCCTGAGCTTACTTTTGCCAACAAATATGGTCTGAGAGTTCTGGTGGTATAATACATTTTGTCTATTGCAGTGTTTGTACTCACTAAGCCAGAAGTCATTAACTCCCTGCTAAGTGCCCTTGATTTGAGAGTAACGCGATTTTCCAAATCCTTCTCAATCTTCTCTCTACCAGGTTAAAATAATACATTTAAATAATGTAAGAAATGCATACAATATTGACTGCATAAGGGTTATCATTATGGTGTATCTCTCACAAAGCTAATGTGTACGGCATTATAAAAAACAACGTGCAATTTAAATTCCTTCCTTTTTTATGCTCCACAAGATCACAGTATCATTTGGTGGTCAGTCACTAGAAAAGGCAGCCAAAAAAACTTCTCAAGCATTCAAAAATGTTTGAATAAAAGGTAACAAAGAGGAATGGCAAATACTGAGAGTGGGCTGTGTACAAATCTTACAAATACATGTATAGGCAGTCTAGACAGATGTTAGGTCAAAAATATGAGGTAGTGATACTACTGTGTTATCTGCAATACGAGTCTTATGACCTGAGCTCTCTGAAAACCTTCCTAGAAAACCTCTACAGGGACACTTTCGTTTTATTGCTTTCTTCTTCCTGATCCTTTGTGTCAAGACAAAGGCTGTATTCCTGTATGTGTATTATGCATGTATTGACTAACAGTCGTGTGGGGCTGCTGCTATGGCCTGGAGCTCCTTTACTGCATGACACAGAGGAAAAGAGAGGTTCTTTCTCTATCTTCTAATGTGTCTATGTCTCCTCTTCTGATGTGTCTTTGCCGTGCAACTATTGAGGACTGTGAAACAGTTCTGACGCTCAAGTAGGATCAAATTGGTTTTGAATTGAGAGGAGGGAGACATTTACAAGGCCTGAAACCTAAAAGCCTGTCTCCAGAAACTTAAGACTTGTGTGTCTTTTCACAAGTATGTGTTTCCTTTGAATTTTCTGTATCTATTTTAAAATGTAAAAATATTCCTAATTAATATTTCTGATCTGATTCTTAATTTAAGATGCACTTAAAAGGAGATCCCTACAGATAGACCTCTAAATATTAGGACTTAAAGCCTAATGATTGGGTTTTTTTAATGCCGTTTGGTTGCAAGTAATTAAAATACCGTAGAAAGTCATCTGATTTATGCCATTTATGGGTGACTCATTCCTGAACAAACCAGTTTGTTTTAACCAAAATGGAAGGAGGCACTTTTGTATTAAGAATGGCCCATATGGAATTAATCAGGAACAGTTCCATGTGTATAAAAGCCTTGATTAACTTTTGAGTGAGTTTCATTTGCAGTGTCTTTGCTGGAATGTATATTTGGATCTAGATGTATATATAGGATACTAAACTGCTTGCAAATCAGGCCATCTTTCATTTAGAGTTTTTGCCAGAAGCCTTAATGTTTTTTTTTTCTTTCAAAAATCTTACTATATATTGGTGGGAAAACAAAATTAGAACAAGAATTTTTTAAAATTTCAGTCAGTATGTTGTGCTTTCTGATTTTACATCACATGAGTAGCCCTTTCTTGTTTCTAAGTTTAGGTTCTTGATTTTATTTAAAAAATAAATAGCAGCTTAAACCTCTTACATGCTTTAATTAACAAAGTTACTCTAGGTAATATTGAATGTTCTGGAGTAAATTTTCTCACTGTCAACTTTCATTGCTACAATGAAATTTCTCTAGTGAGGTAATTTTATAGATTAGTATGTTAATAGATGTTTATAGATACATTGTTGGAGTTGTAGGAATGTTGGAGAACAAGGCAGGTTTCCAATACTTCTGAGTGCCTTTGTATATAGAATATGCCCACAATTTAATTATGTTTCTCTAAAGAAAGAAAGTCTCTATTTTATTGCCTACTTTTGATATTTTCTTTCCTTCCTGCATAGGACTGATGTCAAGGATATTTATATCACACCTTGTGACTGGTGTCCCCTGTTGGTGTGGCAGTGGACTTAGCAAATTTTAAGAAATGCTTTTTGTCAGGAAAGAAAAGAAACAAAGCCCTCATAATCTTGTTTCCAAAATGAACTGTGTATTTCCTTATTTGTGGAAGCATCAGTTACCTGCTCAGAAAACTCTTGCTTGTCTGAAACTTTTGAATTGTCTGAATTACAGTTTACACCATTTTTGTGTCCTCTATTGCACAGGCAATCCTTGACTTCTTATTAGGAGTTATGTGAGCGATCTGCTGGAAATTAGGAACTTTCTGTAAGAATCTGAGTGTTCCTAGTTTTGTTGAGCTTACCGTTTTTCAAAATGTGGATCCCCTCATGGCTGCCACAGTAGGCTGAACAGAACTATACAGATAAGTGGAAGTTAGCACAGCCACAGGAATAACACGGGAATGCTCAGAAATATCAACGCCTTGGGCAGTGGATTTGCATACTGGGGTGGTATCAGGCTGAGCTAACTCGAGTGTTTAGGCCTGATACCAGTCATTCAGTATAACTAAACGGGTTGTACTGTGCTTGACACCTTTTTCTTAAATAGCTCCTTTATAACATTAGAGCTGACCATAAAATGAAGACTGAGCTGCAAAAGCATGCTCTGAAAACTTGTCCAGGCTGGTGAAAATAACATACTTCAACCCAAAAAGTAGTTAAAGGCCACTGAATTTTGGATTCGACATTAAATCGAGCAAGAATCTTGGAATTTTACTCAGGGCTAGCTACAAAAGGTCATGTAACGTGAGATGTCTTAGAAATTTTTTTTATTTGTTCAAGGAAATGCTATATATTCAAACTTACTATGAAATTGTTTTAAAAAGGGATGTGGGAGAGGCATTTAAAGGACTTGATGCAGTTGGAATTGTCACCTGTTGCATGTATTCCTTCCTTAGCTTTGAAAGAAGCAAAACAGTGAAAAGCAATTGAATTTTAACTGGCTTTAACTTGCAATTTTTTGCTGATAGAAAGAAGTATGTGAATATGAGCCATATAATCACCTCATCAGACTTTGGAAAACTCCAGTTCTTTGCATACCTGAATGGCAGACTTTCAGAATTGACTTAGTAGTTGCTGAAAAATGTTGATTACATCTTATCATTAGGTGTTTGCTGATATGAATGTAGATTACTCCAGATACACACCTCAGCAGAGTAATGAAAAAATTATTTACTCTGAGAGAAAATATGTCCTGTAATAGGTTATTGTTAACATCAATGGAATCTTCCCTTGTTTGCCCACTGTCTTAGTTTAAGACAATTTATGGAGTGGAGACTCCAAGATAAACTGCCTACTCTGAGTTTTAACCTCTCCCCTCTACCAAAAAGGAGAGACAAATGCGAAGAGATATAAGTGAAAAAATAACAGTTTACAAAGAGAAAGCACCAATAACCAAGGAGTAACAAGGCAAACGGTTCAGCCTCCACCCACAATTCCGGAGGAGGCCCTGCTAGTTGTCCCGGGGAACACAGACAAAACGTAGCAGAGTCCTCTCTCTGGGCCATGCGGCTGAGAGACAGAACAAAGGAAACAATACGGCAGCAACCCGGTTCCAAGAAAACAAACTCCCTCCCTCCCAAACAAACAAACAAAACAGTGGGGAGCAGAGGAAAAACAAAACCTGGGAAAAACTGGCTTTGTCCAAAAGGACTCAGTGCTGCCGGGGCGCTGGCTCCCGGTAGGAGCTCCCGGTAGGAGCTCAGCAGACTGTCTCCCCAGCGCGCCCGTGAAAAAGCAGTGGACTGCGCCCTTCCCGACAAATAGCAGTGAAAGTGTTGGCCTGTCCGTTCCCTGTTTTTAAAGGGATCCAGCACGCCTGCCCTGCTATGAACTGGGGTAAAACACAGAGGTTCTGCTTCTGACTCCGGGCCTTAAAGAGACACTAAACTGACTTGCTCATGTTGACATAGAGAAGATACAAAACTCTCCCTCTTACCTCTGTACCTAGGACACCCACACATGCTGTTGTCCATTCTCACAAACTTTTTGTTTATTTATTTGAAAACAGGTCTGACATGCTTAAATTTTCTTGCTGATGAGGTAGTTTTTCAGTCTTGGTTAAAGGAAAATGGGAAAGGAAGTACTGGTTAATCATGGAGGCAAGATTTTGGAAGGTTTGCTTTTTCTTTCCCCTTTTCATTCAGTTAGTCGCAGTGGAATCTTTTCTGTCGATTTTTAATTACTCATCTATGTGTTTTATGGAAACTTGTAACAGTTCAAAAGACCGTATCTAAAGACTCTTCTGTTGAATGCTCCTTGAATCTTGGAGCTAATTTAGTTTCATTCTGCATCCCCACGTAACACAGATGTGTAGAGATGGCTGAGTTAGCTCAAATCACTTTATTTGCAGGAGGAGAAATTATTCAACCAAGTGGATGCAGAGCTTTAAATAATTACTGCTGCACTTGGAAGAGAGAAATGGTGAAGTTAAGGACTATGATTTGCAGTTCAAAGGAGACTGTTCAAAGGAGGCTAAACTCTATAAAACTCAAGGGTGAAGTTTAGTGATTTGGCAATACTGACAGCTCTGGTATTTCCCACTGCTTTGCAAGCCTATACATGAGACTGTAGAAGAGGAGACTCTGCCATTCCATCAGTCATGGCTCTGACAGCCCCAGTAAAGTTTTCTGCATGCATATGGTTTCCATACATCTAAACAGCTATTTGTTGCTGAAGCTAAATTGCCCCTAGTTCCAAGCCAAGCTGCTTACAGTTAGCTTAGTAGCTTCTGTCCTACTATGGGATCTGCAGTAAGTATCCTGAGAGATATCACATGCATTTACTGCTGGATACTGACTTCTTGTCATCTGGAGAGTTCTGTTACTTTGATCCTTGCATGTGACTGGGTGTTAGAAGCAATTCTTGATATCTTATTTGTGATCCTGTGTCACATTTTTTTATAATATTGTTGTCTCAACTATTCCAAAATCATAGTGTAGGTCAAAAGTAATCATTGTATGGCTTAAAAATTGGACACTTGAGAAAGACACACATTTCTAGTTGGTCTAGTCTGCTTTCTTGTCTTCCAGTGCTTTGGATTTGCATTTTTAAGCTTTTTTTAGCAACCAAAAATTAGAAAAGTTTTCTGCAAAAAGCAAGTGTTCTAAATTAAGCCTCCAGAAACAATTGATTTCAGAAGTATGACATTTAATAAAAATGCTTTGGCATAGATTTCTGGGTGGGTGTCAAGCTTTTACTGTGCATGTACTTTATATTTTGGGGACCTAAATAACTAATAATCAGACTGGAAAGTTAAAACAAGAAATTTAGCATTCACATGGCTCTACTTGAATAACAATAAATGTACCACTTGTGATAAAAACTGCATCTATTACTTACTTTACTGCATTGCCTTGGTCCGTCTACTTAATGTCGGCATTATGCAGTTTGCAGTAGAGCAAGGAGATCTCGTTTTTGTATGTTAAAATACTATTTCTGTGGCAGAAATTAATATCTATCTACATGCAGTTGCTCTACTTACTATGATGATGAATATCCTAGAGCTGTCTATAATAAAGATATAAACAGTTACACTTGATATTAATGTTAAATGGAAAGCAAAGGAATAGCTGGCTGGTGCTTAGCGCTACGTATTGTTGACCCATGCAACATTTTACTTTGATGTAGTGTAGTCTGCACTAGAGCACTGGAAAGGTAACTCCTTCTACCAGCTGATTATGTAAGTCAGTGACAGAAAAGATTTAGTTGGTCAGTATGCTTCTGGTTATGAAAAGTTAAGGAGAAGTATGAAACATGATTAAGAATTGTGTATTAAAAATGCTGGAACACAATTTTAGAACTAGTAGGTCTCATGTGTTTTCAGCTCTAAGTCTATTCAGTGAGAGAGCTAAAATTTCTATAGTAATTTTATCTTTCTCAAATAGTGTGCCATACTTGTGGTCCAACATTAAAATGAGGTGAGATCCTTGACTATGAAGTTGAAATATCACCGGTGGAGGTGATAAGCAATTACCAAAGCCATTATTTTTTGCCTAAAAAAAATACAAAAAATTGTTTTAGGTGTTTAGTTGCAACATGACTATTTTTCTGCTCTTTCCATTCATTATAAACCCTTATTTTCAGAGTTATAAAATTCTCATTATTTGTATAGGATTACTTGGATGGCAGCAGTTTGTAGCTCCACATGCCTGGCTTCGACAAGGTTTGGTGCATGTGTCAACAGAACTTTAGATGTCTGCAAGAAATGAATTTGTGAAAATGTAGGGTTTGAAATACAGAGAGTTTTGTGTGTGTCTGGCAAATTCTGCATCTAAACTCTGCCAAGACTCTCACCAAATCTCTCTGTAGGTCAAAATGGGTCTTTCAGTTAAAAATGTTTATTGAAGGTATTGTAGTGTGGCTTGAGTATCCTCATGAGTAGCTAGAGTGTCAAGTGGTGACACACACTGAAATTTGTTCTCTGGCAGTGCTCTTGGTGCATCAGTGTCTTAGTCACTCTCAATCTCTTATTTTGTTGGTTCCCTGGGGGCTGTGGCTAGCAGTCCATGGGAGCTTCCCTTCTGAGGTTCTTGAGAGCCTGGAGAGAACAAATGAGAGAGCTCTGTGTGTCTGTTCCCTGTTTTTAAAGGGACCCAGCACATGCCCTTCCATGAACCAGGTAAAACACAGAGGTTCCACTTCCTGGCTGCAGGTGTTAGGGAGGCAGTAAACAACCTTGCGCAAGTTGACACGATTTGGGTCACTCCTGATGCTAGACTCCACCTAGACTCCACCTGCTGTCTCTGTAACTGTGACAGTCACCTTCTTAGTTCTTAAGCAGGACAGGTCCATTTGCACATTTCACAGGACATTTGCCCCTTTCATTGCAGTGCTGTGGAGTGGGACTACAAGTAGAGCATGAGTTTGGAAAAGTTATGTTTTCTGTATTAGGTATTCTAAATGATGGTTGTACAGGGAAGCAACAGAAAGCTAGCTTGTTGCCTAATACATTATTTACTTCTATTTAAAAAAAAAAAAAAAAAGCATTTGTCTGAAAAAGCTTGAAGTGGAAGGCTCTGGCCTTATCTCAATCTTCCTTCCTTTACAGTGCCATTGATTGTAAGCAATGTGAAAGTGAATTTTGACAAATGGTGTACTGGTACTGTGGTAGTTCTATGATGTGACAGTGATTGTAAAGGGATGCCCTGATCTGTACAGCCTGTTTGGGCAGCTGTGGCTCAGTCTTCGCCATCTTTCTCCCAAGTCTGTCTCCTAGGGACTAGGATAGGTAGCTGTTGGCCTCTTCATTCTGCCAGTGAGAAGGTGGAGAGATAAAATTTAGGCTGTACTGTCCCTCACTTGTCAACTGGTAGGACTTTCCTTTCATGTAGTAGGCAGAACATCAGTGTCAGAGGAAGAGTTGTGGTCCCGGCAGTAAAGTATGTAAATAAAGTGATGCTTTTGGAAAAAAAAAAGAACTGCCACAACATGTCAAGGGAGACATCAGTGGGATCCCGACATGAGCGTGCTGCAGCCTCCATCTTAGGATGATGCCAGACAAATTCTGAGTACTGGCAATGTCACATTGATGAGGAAGCAATGACACAGAGAGATAGACACCCTTATACCTAGTCCTTGTTAAAAGGGTGGAATATCATGATATTTGGCAATACCAGTACTGTGAAGGATTCAAAAAATATTGCTTCCAGCAGCTGTAAAGAATACCGGAAAATGCAAGACAATAAATAAGAAACATTTTGCATCATGTTTTAGGAGAGGGAAAAACAGGAGGGAAAAAAAGGAAACCAACAAGAAAATGAGAAAACAAAAAATGTTGAAGTATGTTATTAATTCAAGGAGAAATTATGCCATTTTGAATACCAAATATGTATTGGAATGGGCAAATAAGATAGTCTTACATATTTTAGTTTTTGTTGCTCTTACCTTGCAATTCAACTTGAAATTCTTCAAATGCCCATAATTAAGACGCTATAAACCTTCTAGTGACAAGCATTTACAGCAAATTTTTTTGGGTGGCAATTTTCTAGTTCTGTTTATATAGACTTTACCTAGTAAACACAGCACATAGAAGGTTTGAAAACCAACAAGCATTCCTTGTGGCAGTTTTCAAGCTAAGAGTATCATCTTGGCATTGAACTTCATGAGGTTCTTGTCAGCTCACTTTTCAGTCTATTCAAGTTTTCTTGCAGGTTGGCTCTTTCCAGAAGCATCCACTTGCCCACTTGGTTTGGTATCATTTGCAAACTTCATCAGAGTACGCTTGATCCCATCATCCAGGTCACTTATGAAGACATTAAACAGTGCTGGTACTGATCCCTGGCGGACCCCACTCGTGACAGGTTGCCAGTTTGAGAACATTGGAGACTCTGACATAAAGAAAGTCATTTGGACGGAATGAGACTTAATCCCTCCTGAGCAGCTGAGCAAAATTAACCATTTCTCCCTAAAGCAAACACTGCAGTACATTCACTGTACAAATCATGAAATGTATTTGCATAAGGGGAATAGATGATACAGGGATTTCTTTTAACTCTGTTAAGAGAAATTAGTGAATGACCTGTTTCATTTTGTAGGATTGTCATGCTACTACTCTGCTTCATAAATAGCAATTATTTATACCCACTGTGCCGTGTATGTTTATAACACATGGTATGTAGTCCATGGAAAAATTAAGTTTTTTCGACCTTAATTAAAGTAGAACTAGCAGAATTTTATCTACCCTTAGTTCTTTAGTCAAGGACTTCTCACTATTTCTGATTTACTGAAACAGAATAAATTTTAATTGTTATCATTTAGACATATTGTGCTGACTTTAAACTGCTAGATGTATTTTACCACTGTTTTTAAATGATTAAGCTGAAGCACCTCATTTTTATAACAGGTTTCTACACTGGAGATTTCTGTCATAACATCTGTTCCTCTCATTTGAAAAAGCTGTTCTTATTATTACATTCCTTCCAGGAATGATAGTTTTTATTGGAGTGGTACAAACCCAGTGTGTCTATGCTGGAAGTGCTTTGATATCATTGACTGATACTCTAATACTGATTAACTGTAAATAGAATAGTTATTCCACTTTGAATTAATTTCCTGTCTAGAGTAGTTCATATTTAAACCATTAAGCTGAGTAAATTTCTTCATCTTCATTAAATTAAAAGTATGTTTTTAACCTGCATGATCTAAGTAGAGGAAGAATGATTTTTCAGAGCTCCGGTCTAAATGGCTAACAAGTTGAAAACTGGTAGGGAATCTGATTTCTACTTTGCTCATAAAGTGAGCAAAGTAACTAATTTTTCATTTCGATTTTTTCATATTTCACTTTATGAAGAAAAGTGAATTTTGTGTCTTCAGTAGAACTTGAGCCCATCTTAATTATGATGCCAGTTCTGTATTACCAAGGCTTGCTGTCACAATGTTTTGACAACCCCTAAATATGTTAGTCTGTCAGTGTTGTTTATGCAGGTGGTGTCCAGAAAGAAAGTGTTAGTGTCCTGCGTTGTCATAAGGAGTGCAGCTATGCCAAATTACTGGAGTGGTGGAATTCTTATATTACAGGATAGATCTTAGCCAAGTTAATTTAAGAATGTGAGGAAAATAGAAATGCCATGTTGTACTTGGAACAACTCTTGCAGTTGCAATGAAACCCATACTATTCCAGTTTATTTGATTCTGAAATATGCAAATCAGCAACCTAGATGGTTTATCTGAATTGACACCTATTAAAACACCAGAAAAATGGTGCTAATTACAAAATTTAGTGTTTTCTTTAACTAGCACTTATATGTTTTTTACTTTAAATAGAGGCTTGCTAAAATATATGAAATACTAAAAGTTCTGATACTGATATGGACATAAACTGGAACAGAAGAAGTTCCGCCTCAGTGTGAGGAAAAACTTCTTTGCATTGAGGGTGGCAGAGCACTGGAACAGGCTGCCCAGAGAGGTTGTGGAGTCTCCTTTTCTGGAGACATTCAAAACCCACCTGGATGCATTCCTGTAAAACCTGCTCTAGGTAACACTGCCTTGACAAGGGGTTGGACTGGTGATCTCCAGAATTTCCTTCCAACCATAACAATGCTGTGATTCTGTGATATTATGGTTCCTGAATAATTACAGCCTTACTCAAATAAGAGGAAGTAGATTTTTGTCTCAATTTTATATTCAACTTTATTGAGTATATTCCCTGGTGGGTTCTGTGAAACTGAAACTTTATATACAGAATCTGAGCTAGACTACAACAATCCTCTCTTGCACAGATGCCATGCCTGCTTTTTATTCTTCATAATTAAGGAAGATTAAAAAAAAGTGGCAGTGGTTTTCTCTTTCGCTAAGAGAAACCATTCTGCCATGGTTTATTTGTTAGCTGTAGTTTTTGTCAGCTTTTCCAAATGCATTGAAGCTGTCTTTCCACACATTTCCAGCTGACTTAAATCCATTCACTGCTGTAACCCTGTATATGAGCTACTTTTCTAACTGTAAATCAAATCTGTGACAAATGAGCGTTGTCAAATCAGATGCTATTTTCTGAAAGTATTCAAGGAGAGAATTGATGGTCAAGGTCTAATTTTAAAGTAGCTCCATTTTGCATATGGAAGACCAGCTCAGGATTGTTGACAATGTAGTGTCTGCTAAGAACACAGGAATAGATTGTGTGTGAATGAAAATAATGTTAAGATCTGATTATTAAAATTATTAGAAAGATGCCTCTTTCTGAGTTAAGGCACAAATGAGACAATATGCCGAAGTCAATAGTACAGATTTTTATTTAACAGTAAATATGAGGTAGAGAGAGGGGCTGAAAGAGAGAGGGACGGAGAGACAAAGAGAGTGACAGAGAAACAGATTAAGTAGGAAAAATACCACCACTGCATAGATTCTGATGACATCCCATTGCTTCTCTTTTTCTGGCCTTCTCAGTGGCTGGAGTCTTGGTGAAGTGGTGGTTGCAGACTGTATCTGTCAAGTAGTGGGGGGAAAGAGTCCAAGAAACACCTGGTCCATGGGATTTGTATTATGCTGAGCTAGGTGGAAACATCTTCTGTACCTCCCCTGGCTGATGAAATAGTGGATCATGGGACATTTCTTGAGTCTTTGACGCCTTCTAAGGTGTTGCAGCTGTCTCTTACGTTAGCATAAGAGACCAGTTATGGCCTGTTATGTCCCATCATGGTATTAAAGCATTTATCCTTCGTATAAGGTTATTTCATAGCACAAAATCTGAACTTTAACCTTTTCTCTGGCATCATTATTATGGGCCTGATTTTCTGTACTTTAGCTGGGCTATTTTTTCTCTTAATTTAATGGGAGAGTTACCTGAGTTAGAAGTTAGGCGACTGTGTACTGGAGGTACTCCCTCTGTCAGTAGTAGTTCAACACTTAAACCATTATAATTTCACCAACTTCAGTGAAAGTACATTGCTTTGACCATTAATAGTGTAGCTGAGAGAGGGATCAGTGTCTGTGTGGGTTTTACCGTGTGTTACCACAGGAATCAAAACAAAAGAACATTGAAATAAAAAATCCTCCTTTTTGTGTTTCATCAATTTTTTGACAAAATGCATGAACATGAAGGGTTGGGGAGAGAAGTATTATGCAGTATGATAATTGAAACATTTCTGTTTCTCTAGCTCATATATGTACCTCCTGGGAGAAATGAAGACTCTAAATGTGTTGTACCACTTACTCAATATTTGTGTTCTTTCAGCTGTTACAGTGTTAAGTTGTATTTTCATTTGCAATCAAAGTGCGCTTCAGCTAATTTGTCTTCTATGTTCTGTCTCATAAAATTCAAATGACTACAAGTGACTGGATAGTTTTATGTGGGACTTTGCCTATATAGGAGAGTTTTATTCATATTGATGTCAATGGCTTTTCATTGCAATGACCTTATCAACTTGGGAATTATGAAAATATTTTAAAAATTCTGGTGATGAAATATTTCAATAATAATATTTTTAGGCTTTTGCTAGTCATCAAAGGAGTTCTGAACCAAGTCATTATGCTGTGATCCCAGCCAATGCCTCATGACAGGTCGATAGTAAGGGTATGAAATGCTTTTACAAGAAAAATAACCATCTAATTGTGATTCCGATTTCTTGTTAACTGAGGAGCTGCCCACATCTTTGTCATAAGCCGTGGCTTCTGGTGAACTGATGACTTGGAGATCAGTAAGGCTTTTGATATGAGAACTTGTTAAAAGCCAAGAGCTCTTCTCAGGAAAAAAAGACTTTCTGGATTCGAAAGGCTTAATCATGGACTTGAAATAAGCGCTCAGCCTTACAATCTTGTCTTCAGTTGATTTCCTAGTACTGAAAATCCTCAACCTAATTAACCTTGCAGGAGGCTCCACAATTGGTAAATATTTGTTTTTAAATTGCATTTGACTTAATTGTGATTAATCATTTTGCATACTTACACCTACAGTTGAGTTGCTTTTGTCAGGTTCAACTTGACATGATTATGTTACATGGATGTGAGTTAATAGTTCCTTTGAATATGATTCCAGCATGACAAAAATAAGGACCGTTAGAGGCCCAGTTATAAACTTCTCACAATATCAACCAATTAATAGTTTACCTCACTGACCCCAATCCTTGTAGCAGTCAGTCTGGTTCCTCTTCCTGTTCCGTCACTGTGACATTTGACACACCTGATTTTTAAAAGTTCCCAGAGAAAACTACTTACAAAATGCCTTGCAAAATCAAGAGCTAACCAGTACATGGAGTAAATGTCAAAGTGTTGTCACAGAAAATATTAAAACATTAATCAAATACAAACCAAATTTTCCAGCTACGAAGAAGCATATTTTCAATGCTGCAATATTTAAGGTGGTATCTTTGCAAACCT
The DNA here is from genome assembly GCA_013398015.1 of Oreocharis arfaki. Taxonomy (NCBI): domain Eukaryota; kingdom Metazoa; phylum Chordata; class Aves; order Passeriformes; family Paramythiidae; genus Oreocharis; species Oreocharis arfaki. Next base: position 342,208 of record VZRR01001603.1, read on the forward strand.
GTGAATGTGTATAGAGCAGACACAAATTTGTAATCCTGAGCATACTGACAAATCATTGCAATATTTCATTTTATTTTCCTGTATTTCACATCCCCTCAGCTCTCCAAGAGATTAAAATGTAACATCATGTGTGCAAATTCTTTAAAGTCTCTCTCAGACCCTTGTAATTGTCCAAGTCAGTGATGCTTTATCATTTATTTTCAGAAGAAGTAGCTATGACATTTCAGTCATTCAGACTCTCAGGTGGGCACCATCAAGCATGTTTCTGTACTTCTCTCAGCTTCCTTGTAAAAAACCTTCACAGCTTTTTTTCTTAGAGGTCAGCATCACATTTTCCAGTGTAGAAGTATTTGTATGTGTTCTGGGTAACCCAAAAAATGTGTGCTGTGTTCAATATCTTTTCTGTGCCAACCTGCTTAAAATGATCACATCAAGACCTGGGAACCAGAAGCAGAAGCGGAGTGTTTTATCCTGGGTTCGCAGAGGTTGGCCCAGTATCCCCATAAGAGACAGGCAACAGGAACATGGAGTTTTTCCTTCTCATTTCTTACCATGCTGCCAAGAGAATTGCTGGGGGCAAGGGCAGAGGCAGATGCCTTCTTTTCTTTCTCTCCATGGGAAGTTGCCTGGCATAGGTCTCTAAGAAATTGCATTCCACAATCCTTAACTGTTTTGGAGCAAATTTGGCCACACCTTTTTGGCCAAGGTTTCTGGGGCCAAACCCCATCTCTGGATCCAGAGTCGTCAGGGCCAGGCCTGTGATTTTCGGTGCCCAGTGAGTCCATTTTTCTTCCCCCTGCAATGCAGCAGCAACTCAGAACTGAAGCAGTGACACCAGCTAGGTCCATCTGGCCCAAACAAAGCAGAGGAACTAATTTGGCAGGTTTGGAGCTGCCCGAGACAGCACTGGCACCCCACACCTGCTACCAGAACTGCTTTGTAAGCTCCTGCCTTCCTGTCTTTTGTTCCAGGGCAAAGGTTGAGCCAAACGGGGCTTCTCTGCCATATTGTTTTTGTCTTCTTATCCATGGTCGGCTATGGAGGCCACCACAGTGGGGAAGAAGCTTGTCTGCCTCCTTGTTTTAATTTGTTTCTGGGAACCCATGGGATTCAGCAACTTTGTATTTAGTGTTTATTACTGTTATCTTGATTGAGGCTGTTTTGGTTTTTAGTAAACTGGTATTTTTTCACTTGTATCTTCTTGCATTCTCCTCATTGGTGAAAAGGGAGTGGTTAAAAGGGGAGCTACGTACTTTTGGGCTGTGTGCCCCATATAATTGTCTTAAACCGAGACAGTATGTTTGCATATGCTGCTACTGTCCACAAAATTAAGTACTTTATGTTTTAGTGACTTTGAGAAAGACAAGCTCTGTAAATCCCCCTGATGCAACACCCCTTGCAAAAGACACAAATGCAGTTGTCCCTTATATCTATGAAAGCACTAATAAATCACTACTGTGATCCACAGTAGTTGAGTGGACTGTTTGTGGGCTTCCAAAGTTGGACAAATATTTAAGAAAGAGAGCAAGCAGTAGGCATAGAACTAAATGTAGTAAGCCATCAATCTGTTTTGATTGTTGAAAGATCTTGCAGAAATTAATTTCTTATCTCTGTGGCTGTGCCAATAATGTCACGGCTGTTAATACCAAAATTTAGTGTTGTTTGCCCATAACAAAGTACTTGAAGGCAGTCCACCCACTCAAACTCCACTGATACAGAATGTTTCTGATCATCCCTATGGTTTAAGTGCTGGCAGAAAAAGATCTGAAAACCACAATCTTTATCAAATCTGGAGTGATATGAATGAAAACTGGCAGTCTGTGTGGATGACTATGCCTGAAGTAGCAAATAATCTTTGGTGGGGGTTGGGAAAAAGTAAAGAAGCTGTTTTAAAATCAGCTCTCTGATTCAGTTTTCTGGTAGGGCAGAGAGTTTATCACTGAGGTGTGAATACAACTGTATGGTTGTCAAGTACACATGGAAAGTGTCAAAAATAGTAATAAAAATATAAACAGTGCTTTGTGATTTCATAATGGTGTCATAAATTATAGCCATTATTGAAATTTTCAAGTTGTTTTGAGGATTAGGAATAAGCAATCTTAGGTAGTAGCACAGAAAGAAAATTGGCTCAGAAAAAAAGTATTTAGAGAAAGAATTGAAGATTAAACATGAAACATTTACCATGCCAGTGAGATACTGTAAAAATTAATTTTATTTCCTTCTTGGGTTCCCCCCTCCCCCCCCCCAGTTATTATAGTAGATGTTTGTATATATCACGTAGTTGCATTAGTTAGTGCGATGTATTAAAAAGATCAAATGATGAAAACTAACAGGATGCCCATAGAGGTATTGAAAACCAAGAGATTGTGCTCAGGAGGTGAACATTGGGCCACATCTAGAATTGTATCTTTCAAACTAGAAAAGCTGAATGACGTTATAATGGTTAATGTGTGTCCTAGTACTTTCAACAGGAAAGGTCACAGAATTAGGGACATGTTACCAGAAAGCAAAAAGGTAATGTAGATCTGTGGAGCAAACAGGAGAAATATCTTCTTCTTGTCCATTTTAACAGTCAACAGGCTATATCTGCTTTGAGAGGACATTAAAATAGTTTTCTTTTTTAAAAAGTATCATAGAATAGATCATTTTCAATCACAATGTATATCTGGCATTGTCCTGGATCTTGTCCTCTGTTGTTAAAATTTATGTCAACATTCCTGCTGAACAGAGGCTGTTCTCGCTCTGTAGCATCTGCTACTGCAATTGTCAGAGTTTGGGGATAACATGAACCACTGGATGGACCCAGAAGGGCATTTCTTGACCTCCTGTTTACTAAATCCAGCTGAATGCTGGGGGATCCTTTCCTGGGACTAAGAGAAGGGTAGGAGAAGAGAACAGTAATGCAAGATGGGACAACTTCTGTCCTGGGCATCTAATTAACATCACTTTAGACAGGAGATGAGATCAGACCTTCACTGCTGCTACAGCGCTGCTCTTTTGAGTTTGAATGAAGTTAAAGGCATCTGATGTCTGCCAAAAGAAAGAGAAAATATTATGACCATATATTGGAACAACTTTAGTGTTTTTACCCAGCACTGTAAAGGCAAACAAAGTGAACATCTGTTATATTTAAACATTTGCTTTAAAAAAGAAAATTTCACACAAACTCGTGCCATATACACCCATGTGAGTGTAAACTTCAACTCATTTAACTGAAGGGAATTCACAAGGGATTTTAACCCATATAGCAAGTTTATACCAACAGCATTGGTGGATTTTGGTTTTGAATGTTTCCTTCTGTACATCAAAAGGAAAATATGGGTGAGACACATGTTTTTTGTCTCCTATCTTTGAGAAATCCTTTGGAGGCTGAGAATTACACAACATACTTTTTTCATTGGGGCCCGGAGTATGCAGAATGCTTTTTACTGAGTAAAACAATGTCTAAGAAATCCCCGAAGGAAAAGATTATAGACTTCTTTCCGTTCTTTCATATTATTCTTAGGATGATAAGTGTTGTTTTAGAAGTAAACGTTCCATTCACCTAAAAGACATGTTTTGTAATTTTGTGATGTGTGGCTTTAGGGATTTTTTTTAAAAGAAATTCTAATGTTGTGTTGCTTGCAGATCACCTTTAATGCAGTGATTCAGACATCAAAATCTTTGTTTTAAAAGTATTGTTCTCATTAATGGGCCCAAATTATTTTTAACACTCATAGCTCTGAGAGCACTAGCTGATGTCAGCATTGATATAAGCAATTGTTATGCAGATCTCACTCCTTTTAGCTCTGCTACTTTATAAAACCTCACAGCTTCTTACCTGCTCCAACTCTGAAAAAAACCCCTTTTTTTTTTTTTTTCTGGAATGCCTTTAAATATAAGACTTTTGTATATGCTCAAAATCAACCATATAATTAAACAGCAAGGAAGAAAAGGAGAAGGAGAGTAAAAACTGGACTTTCAATATCTTGACAAACAAGTAACTGTTCAAACCTGGATGCTGTAGGCTATTACTTTTTCTCATCTCTGTTACTTGTTCCTTGTTTTGTGTTCATCTGAAAGGGAGAAAAATAGGTAATAGGCATAATTGACTCTTTGATTTTTTTTTTTGCTATTGCGATAGACACTAAACTATTAACATTTCCTGCAATACATTATTGATGTATTTGTAAACAATTTGTATTGCATTTTAGGGACTAAACAATCTCATTTTGATATGAACACATGGATTGTAAAAACAAATTTTAAAAACTGATCTAGCTGTGTCAGAGACTGAAATATTACAGTTTATGACTTAAACGCTTTCATGAAAGACTTTTGCCTATGATAGCAGAACTGTATTACAAAAACTGCAGAGAAGACCACCACGCCCTGACTGAGGCGCTACACCGCTTGCTGATGAAGATAAGATAAAGTAGCAACTCAGGGTTGGGGACAGTCACAGAGCACAAGCTTAACACCTTAGGAGTGGAGATCACACCCCAGGGCTATCCGCTGCCAGTTTCGCACAGACCCTCGCACCAAGGCGTGGCGGGGAAGAGAGGCGCTGAGTATGTTGTAAAAGCCTCTGGTCAGAGGAGCAGTGACCGCCCATCCTCTGCTGTGCAGACCAGCCCAGCTGCAGGGGCTCCTCACTCCGGGGAAAAAAGCTTATCCACAGCAGAGGGGCGTCATGGCCCACCAGAGGCACTCCCAAGGGGTTCCCAGACCCTGTACCAGAACACTGCAAATGATGCAACAAATCTGGAGTCTTGCAAGGGACAGTGTCAAACTGGCCCCCTGCAAGGGAGCCACGTGGCCGTTCCCACACGCCCAAAGCATATATTAATCCACTGGATTCTATGCTTTTCGGCATGGCGGCGCGGCGGCGGGGGACCCTCACCACCAAGATCAGATGGAGGGGAGCAACAAGATGTCATTGGAACCCTTGGAAGGGTCATATGTTTCCACCTAACCCCTGTTACTCTCTCCCTGTCCCCCGACCCCCATGCACTTGTCCTTCTTTCTCTCTTTCTCTCT
>VZRR01001604.1:0-10426 GCA_013398015.1 Oreocharis arfaki
TGATCCTTGTGAATCCCTTCCAATTTAACATATTCTGTGATATGTTTCCTCCTGCAACTCCTGTTAATGGGACAGTGGGTTTAGGAATAATGTAGGACCAGAGAAGGTAAAGTTTTAAGCTGCTGCAGAAAGACGTGCTAGAGGGAAGTTAAGAGAGCCTTGAAAGTAATGAGCTCCATTGCCAGGAGTGTGATTTTGGTAGTTCACAAGCACTGTTCATTCCAACAGTTTCTGCAAACATCCTCACTCCATACAGCAGTCAAATTTCTCAACACTCACCTGCTGGCCAAAGCCTATAGAGTAAGTCATGCAGTACATGACAGAGCTCATGAGCAACACATCTTACAAGCCTTTCTATATTTAAGCTCCCAGAACAAAAGGAAAAGGTGTACCTTATGACTCATAGACATATGCTTCCCATACTGAAATGCCATGTCCTGGATCTCAGCGCTGTGCTTTGCTAGCTCCATTGCAGCCTGGCAGCTCTTTGCCAGCAAGGCACTGTGTGACAGGAAAACCTGCTCCTTCCAACTAGACACACCAATATCATCTGTAAGGGAGTTCTCCTGAAAATGAAACAAAGACTCACATGAAAACACCAAAACTGAATGTGTGTCAGCTCACAGAAGTTGATAGTGCGGCACAGGTGAGTAACGTGTGGTAAGTAACAAAACAAACAAAACTCCGGGTGCCATGGTGCCAAATAAATCCTTTTGGGGATGAATAGAGGAAAGTATCAGAATAAATATACTGGCAGCTTCAAACAAAAACCTTTCCCATTTTCTTCTCAAAAAGTACAATGCAAAATAAGTGGAGCTGTCAACAGATTCAATATAAATCTTTTTCAAATGACGGTATCATCACACTAAACATTAACAGCCAACTATAGCCTTCATGAGGGACTGAGGAGAAAAAAAACCCCACAACCAAAACTCCAAAACAACAAAACAAACCCAAAAAGCAACCCCCCCCAGGAGTACACCTACACTTCAGCCTCTTCCCAGTTACCAAGAACCAACAATCCCAAACAAACTTGAAGTCCCTACAATTTCTTTTTTGTAGTCGATAAACCCCTAATTATAAAGGGTGTTAAAAATTCTTATAGACTGCACTGAAAAAATGAAGGGCTATGAGGGAGGACTTGTACCTCTTTTGCTCCCATACTAAGGGTGAGGAATGACAGAAAGTATTAAAGAATAAATAAAGTTGTAATTTAGAAGTGACAGGGATTAATTACCTTTATCAGGGGCTGATAGAGGCATTGAACTTTATCACCTTGACTGTAAGGTCAGAGATGCTCAACCCATCTCAAAATCTTTTGTATCCAAAGTATTTATTTGGATTACTTTCCACAGTGTTTTAATTAACACAAATCAAATACTTTTGCCCAAAATCCAAATTCAGCTACCATTCCTTTGACTCATAAGTTGTTAATACGCCACAAATTCACTCATGTCTTCAAAGCTAGACATTACTTTAATCAGTCTCACATACTGTCACACCTCTAGGTACTCTCTAAGGAGGGGTAAAAATAACAAAACTGGAAAAGATCACAGTTGTTTTGCTTAGAAAAAATTAAAATCAGTAATGAGAAGCTACAGAAAGAAAAAAAATTAAAGCACAAAAATGTTAAAAATTTTGTAATTTCTCAGTTCAGCTAAATCTGTAATACACTAAGCCAAAAGATATTCTTTAAAAGAGTAATATAAAAACCCCTCTCATACAACAAACCTTTTCCCTCAAAGTGATGTCAATTAAATTACTTAGAAATGAGCAAGAAGTAATTCTGTGTGACCCTATAGTTTTCTAGCAAGGTATTATCTGTCATGAAATCAGTAACAAATGAAATAGAATCCATCCGTTCAGCTCTAATTTTCCTCCCTTATGGATATCACCCAGAAGTGCTGTGTTACAAGGGAGTGGATAATTTGAGACTAATGGAAAAAGTAGGAGAATTCTGCAATGCCAAGTAACACAGAGCTGTATCAAAATGCCTTTGCTTTCAGACACACTATTAAGTTATACAAGGAAAGTGAAGAACAGAGAAACCACATGTTTGCTATTATGCATATGACAACTTACAAAGTCAAGCCTAAACTTTCCTCTGTTTCTGTATTTTTGTTTTAATATCTTAACTCAGCCCAGAGCATGTGCAAATTCCCATGACTGGCAAAATGTCAAAATGAGCATTTAATTCAAGTAGTTTCCCATATATCAAGTCTCTTTTTTTTCCATTTAGATATAGGTCAATTTATTTTAAATTTAAAATCAGAAGCTGTTGGAAGACGAAACACAATCTTTTCCTTAACAACCAATCTGCTCAGTGAAAAAACAGTATTTACTAAAATTCGCTGGATGATATTGAAAATTGGCAGTGATTTTTATAATCGTTTGTCTTACATCCAAATAAGAAAAAAATACTTTAGAAAGGTATCCTGAAACAATTTTGAAGTTAAAGAAATCTTTCAGAAGACCCATAAGTTGAAAACGTTTGCTCTCTGAAGCCTTTGAGCAGCAAGAGCAATGCAGACATTATCCAATATCAACTGAAGGAACTGAAGAAGCTTAAACAGTCATTGCAACTCAACGCATACAAGAAAATGAATTCTGTGATTTTGTACAAAATTATATTCCTAAACAAGTTTGAATTTCGTTAACAAGATTGAAAATGATGGCAGAAAAAGTTACCGTCCACTGCGTGAACAATATGTAAAAGCTTCAAGCACCTAAATGACCATATAACTTCAAAAAACACACAAGAATTGAACACATATTTGAAGATTGAAATCTTAAAAACGTAACTATTGTATTTGTCTGAGCTACAGAAACAAGCCAGTTGTAAAAAGGCATTATGTCCACATGGATGTGCTTTAGCACATGAACTTGCATGCCAGAATATAGCTGATTTTAATCACAGAACTTCTTATGACCACATACCCCTAAAGCTTCTGCTGCTTAAGACAGAGGCAGACACATCCTTTCTTCAGCAGAATTTTCCAACAATGCCATTTTATCCCAAGCTTAACTCTCATGTTGTACATAAAGTGTCCGCCAACCACACCACATTCTTACAAGGGTATGTAGGACAAGATCTAAACACTATTTTAAAAACATCAAGGGAAAACCCTAACTGGTTCTAGATTGCAAAGGCTGTAAAATCTGACATCACGACAGCTCTTACTGCTTCTAGAGAAATTTTCACTGCCTTGTAAGCTTTGTTTTGCTTTGTCAGCAGTGGGTAAAAAAGTGGACATTAGCTGGCCCAGAAGACTCCTAAGACTTCCATATAAAAACCTCTCTGAAGTCAAATTAATTCAAGTTGTAGTTGACAGTGCTCAGACATTTGATTAACTAATGCCTGTGGAGTGACCTCATTCACAAGTTCTGTCACCAAGAAATGGGTACAAATCACACCTGATGCTGTCAGGGTGGCAGGAGGTGGTGGATGAAGAGAGCTGAACCCCTCACCATCACTGGAAGAAAACAGCCAACCCCAGACAGAGTTTATATAATGTCAGCATGAGAGTACAGGGAAAATATCCAAATCCAGCTCTGTCAATCATAATTTCCAATGGGGAATGAAGAACAGCTGAGGGTGCTCCCATTTTACTATTGGCAAGGTCAGTTACTATTTTGTTAGAAATTGTCTATTTGAGATTTTTTAAAAATGAAACTACTTCCATAATTTAAACTGTGTTTAAAACAATCATCTCAGGAAACAAAAAACTTATAGAAAATGAAATTGCAGGACAAAATATGCAATCATAACCATCAGGAAGGGCAGCTCTTAGTGATGGTACCAAGGATCCCCAGTACAAAAGCAACACTTAAAATAACTCAGTTTGATTTATCACACTGAAGAAGATTCTTATATGAGGTTCAGCCAAAAACATATTAAGGAAATATGAATGAAAAACAAGTCTTAAAAGTGCATGAACCCATTTGCAAAACCAAGAAGGAGCAGAAGTCGAAGACTTTAAACTTCAGCTATAGTTTGTAAGGGAGTCCTTCACTTATTTCCATACCATGGCAGCTCTTTCTCAACCATCTGCTGTTGCATAAAATGATCCAAATGTCTGAATCACTTATATCAAACATTGGTTCAGTTCTCAATGGGCAAATAATCCACAGAAACACACAGAAATAATTTTACATTGCATATTCAAAGTTTTAAATTAGGTAGTTCAAGAAGTTCTATTTTACGTAAATAAAATCCAATGCAACTGTGAATCACTCTGCCAGCAGCAAGACCCTGTAAAACATTTCACACATGGTTCACATAAGCCTTCAGCAGATGTATTCATGCTTGCTGAACATGACAGGGCATGTTTTATTGGTCTATTAATACCCGTCTTCACTGCTTTTGGAGGAACAAGGGTGTCTGCAAATGGGTCAATAAAGCAAGCTACTGACTACTTTTATCATGACATTGTAAAAAAACAACACCTGGTTTTAAAAAAGAAGTTTGTAAACTTATCATAAAGATAAATATCTCTTCACATCTGTTACTTTTAAACCTCTCTGGAAAAACTTAGTATTTAAAAGAACAAAAGCAGTAAATAAATAACATTGGCCTTCTTTCTAGCTATGCTTTTTTCCCGAGCACATTTTCCTATTCTTTTCACAGATGCTCTTTACTCAAATTCCATATTTTATGCTTTCCTTTTGTCTTGCAACAAAAACGTTTGTTTAAAAAAAGTGAAATCTCTGGCTCTGCTGCTCTGCTAAAAGGTAATTTACATGACTCAAAATATATTTGATATACCTCCTATAGTAAAGTTAGAAATTAATCCCTTAGTTATAATACAGACTCATAGCAGTCCAGCTGATGAACACGTGCAGTATTCCAAAACATTACTCCTCAAAGCAGGGCCAGGGACAAAACATCAAAGAAGTATTGGCACAGCTCACTGCATGTAGCCCATACTTTCCCAGAAAACAAACTAATTTTCATTAAAAAACCCTACAGTGGTCTAAAAGAAATACCTGTTAATTCACTGTTCGATACAACGAGTACTTGCTACTAATGCATTTATTTTTTAAACTTGTTTTACATATTAGTTATGAACAACTTTCACACATTTGCATCAAAAATTCCTAACAGCTCTTCTGGCCATCAGTGGAACATGTTGGGAACGGTCCTGTCTTACATAATAGCTCCATTTTGACACTATAACGAGCTTTGCTAATGCAGATTTATCATCAGCTAGATAGTCTGAAGACAAGAAAAAAATCGCCAAAACCCAACCAAGTGATTTCCCCTCAAAGCCTCTCATGCTTTAAGATTACAAGAACATTCTGGAAGGTAAAGCACAAGAACCAACACACTGAAGTCCCTCTCTCCATTCTATTTGACCTTGAGCTTCCTTGTAGCTCTTGCCCCTGTTCAGTGAACTGACAGGAATATTAAAGTAAGCCCCATTAGTATTTGTTAAATGATCTGGAATATTAAAACAAAGGGGTTTATAAATATGAGAATACTCAGTATTCTCCGAGTTAGCAAACATTTTAAAAGCCTTCAGCCTCCTAAAATTTGGAAACAGAAACTCAGAGCAATGGGTTTTTTTCTGTTAAAAATAGATACTACAATCACAACTGAAGGCCAGACTAGACAACTTTCACCTTTGCATTCACTAAGGCAAAATTTTTACTCCCAAATTAGACCTAGATTTAGGAAAGGCAAATGGGAACCAGGAAGAAGGTCCTTCACTAGCAGAATTTTGGGCTGAGAGGGGATTTAGCACAGAAAACTGCAATAGTTCACCATGCCAACCCTTTCAGTTCCAGCTAATAGTCCAACATATAAACTTAATATTGCTAATGCGATGTCTTAAACCACAGCAGCTGTCTGTTACTTTGAACATGAGTGACAAGCCTTAACCTTCAGGCTGTGTCAAAGCCTACACTTCCTAGTCTGGATTGTCACTTCAAATAATGATGGAAAGTTAAATATTAGCTTTTTCTTTCCTGGTTCCACACAGATCTAATGACTTACCTACGCAAAAAAGATGAAGAATGATCAAACAGAATGTACTAAAATGGGACAGCTGTAGGATTGCACGTGGCTGTGCAGAGCAAAAAAAAGTGGTAATGGAGCTGTCAAATAATTATATCCTCTAATGTATGCAGGAGTAAATCAGGTCAGTCTTGTTAGGTCAAATGATTCTTTCAACTTTCCTACTGGGCCATCCAAATGAGAAAAGACTGAAACTTTTTTTTTGTAAACATGAACTTAGGGTCTCAAGAGAAGAAAGGTTAACTTTTCAGAGATATTTTTGTATTTTTGTCTACCATTCAGGTAGACATTCAGCAAAGTTCAAAACATCTTGATGCTAAGTTAGTTTATTTTATGGTACTAAAGAGCTTTAAAACAATTGCATGAAGGACATTTAACATATGAAATACAGTTTTCCTGCCTCAGGGGAAAAAAAACCCAAGGTGAGAAGATATCCTTCTGCTTTTCCAAATTTAAGACATTCCCAGCAATAAAAATGCCATTACTAGCATCTCTATGACCTATTCCTAAAAAGAAAAAAAAAAAGTTTGACATTTGAGATTTAGTTGTGGAGCAGACCAAAGCATTTGTCTTTCCTCTGGAAAATGTAGTTCACAATTTTTTTTTCAATCAAATTGCAATTAGGGAAGGAGGGAAGATGCACAAAGGACACAAACAAGACAGACCAACAACTGAACTAGTCTATTTGCCAGTCTTTGCTAAAGAGATGTTCAGGACATGAACGGGACACTGCCTCGGCAGAACAGCACGAGGAGAGCAGCAGGCATATGTCTCCACACAACGCGGAACTAAATTTCTCTGAGAACAAGACAGAAAAAATTAAAGCAGATGCCACACCTTGTTGTAGGTCTCATCAGAAGCCACATACTACCCACTATAAAGGCTAAACTTCAGACACTGTCATGTAAATGTCTCTATTACATCACCACACTAATTGTGTTTTGAGTTAACTGGGTTCCCCTTAGGAAGGGTACAGTGTACTTTCAACTCTCCTCAGACAGAAATAGTCACTGAAACAAAATAAGTCTTCGCTATTTGTAAATGGGCCAGGGCAGGGTAAATGTCATGCAGCTGCGCTTAGTTTATCTCACACTTCCCCTTGCAATCCACATGTGTGAAGGGCTTCAGTAAGGCAACAGAAAATGGAAAAAGAATGACTAAGAAAGAACAGATTAAGCTCTTCTGCAGTGGCAGGAACCCAAATGAGTCCACAGGATTTCGCATTTATACAGGGGCCATGGCTACAATAAAATGCAGTTTCATTGCTGAGATGAACCTGTAGAGTTTTATTTCTACACATGAAAAAGTAGAAAGTAGATGAGTGTTTTTAAAATATACCTGCAATCTACTTGTATTTAGAAACCTGCTGGAATACGGAACACAAAATTTTAAACATTCTTTGCAAAAAATCTCAAAGATGTCATCTATTTTAACATATAATCCTGAGCACAGTCCTTGGGAGCAACACTGAAGGCTGAGGCTAAACACAGCAGGTGCAGAAGCACCGCCAAGTTCCCAATGTTGCCCTCCTGCCACGCTTCCACCCAGGATCCACTCCTGAGGTGCCAGAGGATGCTCCAGGCATGCCGTCCTCTCCATGCATCCCAGGGAGCCACGGGCAGCTCCTGAGTGTGCCATTACTGCTGTACTGCTGGAGGCTCTCGCTCAGCTTGGCAGCGTGGTCATTCCCTTCCCAACTGGTTTCAGTCAAAATGACAGGAATACACCTCAGAGAGGTGACATGTTTTAGTTTTAGTGACATGACTTGGCTGCTGCAGAGAAGGAGAGACAGAGAGTGTCCAAGGGAGCAGCACTCTCCAGCACACAGTGCTGTTATCCAATGGCACTCTCCACTTGCCCACTGTGGTTTGGTTGGCACAGAGCATCAGGGCAGGCACCTAGTGTAGCAGCAACCCATGAGAACAGGGTTTTACCATGCTATCAATTTTGCTACATACGACAACACAGCAGCAGTAAACCAGAGCAGCAATTTCAGTACACAGCACCTGCTGGACCGTAAGGTTCAGGTCTCCAAGGCACGTGAGACAATGCCACTAGAAGTGAATCTATCTACCTCAGTGGATTTCAAGATTGGTACTCATACATACACAGTGCTCATCAGTGACTGAAAACTTGCTATCATAAAACCTGTAGAAGTCACGGCAACTTTATTGACTGATTTTACTGAATGTGTTAAGACACAACCATAGTAAATGAAAAAAACTTATTTGCTCCAATATGCAAACTTACTTCAAGAACAGCCTCTAGAAATTTCCTTAAATATTCTAGTAAAGATAAAAAAACCTAGATGTAATTTGACCAATTTTCACTACAGTTCTTGCCAAACAATAACACGGAATATCTGCAATTGCCCTTGAAGAAAAACAAAATTATTTGTTGTGAAACACTGGCAGCTATTATCTTGGCCCAAGCTGATTTCTGAAATATGTGCACAGTGGCTTCTGATGGAGAAGAACACAGTGCTGCACTCTCAACACTCCAGGACAAAACTCAGAAGAAAGGACATGTCATAAGCTCATGAAAAAGCATTTTGTAAACCTCTTTGGGCTTGGATACAACAGGTTTGACATGAAAATATTAATGATGTTGACGACATTGTAATAAATACCTCTAACAGAACCTTGACTAGGAACCTCTGGAAGCATTTGGAAAGCCTGTAGTAAGATGTGCCTAGAGCTCCTGGTAATGACACATGATAGTATTTTATTAAGCACTCACAAAAACAAAATAGTTCCTCCTTGAGCATTTCTAGAAACTTCCATCGGAGCTTACAGGTGTCATAATGTTGTTACTGCTGAAACCCACTAGGACTAACAACTCTTCCTCCCTCTCCCTCCTTTTCAACAGGTGAGGAAGCCATCCTATTTACCATAGTCACACATTAATATCACCAAATGCCTTGGGTACATAAATCTAGTGAAATTCTTACCTCAGATGATTTCGAGTTTTCATAATATATACCTTGAACTAAGTCACCGATAGCACTTGAAATGAGTTCCACAACCTGTAAAAGAAAAGGAGAAAAAGCCTTACATCTTTAATTACCACCGAATTGACTAACAAAGCTACTGCCAGATTTCCAGGGAGATAAACCAGGCAGAAAGCTAATTGTGAAAGACTTCAGGATTTACTGAGATATATTCTGTGATATGTCTCTGCTAAAACCTCTACTACAGTAACTCTTCTATGAAAGTTTTAAGTTAATATAAATGAAAAACAAGACTTGTTTTTCCTACAGTGTGAACTATAGAGTGTATTCTCACAAGGACGTTCACAGAACTAATAAATCCCAGTTCATGAATATGAGACAGTACCTCATCTGGGCTTTGTTTTGTTTTGTTTTTTTCCTGCCAAGTAAATACTTCACAATACCTCTCCTTGGGAGCTGTTAAAATTCTAATCTTCGTGGCTAATACAGAAAAGTCAGAATCCATAGAAAGGTAACCTTTCAAACGTGATCATTTGGTATTCTGGTGCCCTGGGAATGCACTGTGGATGTATTTAGCGCATGGCCTGAGGCTCAGCTGTACCACATACACTGAAAGTCTGCAACACGGGAATGTTTAAATCAGATTTATCAATCTGTATTATCTTCAGGGTTCAGACTTTTTATTTTATTCAAGTGAAGCCTAAAAATCTGAACTTGATCCAGAATGTAAAACAAGTAGTCCATGGTCTCCCTGGAACTACTGTAAAATTTAAAGTTGTGCACATGAACTGTCTTAATTGGAACAAAATACTCAGATTTATTGTAAAATTAAATGCAGGCATTTCAAATAAGCACACCTTAAGGCTACCTCTTTGGTTGCTCACAAAGTTCTAATTTCTTCAATGTTTAATTTCCTATGCATATGAGTCTATATCTGATTCCTCTTTTTGCTTCCTAAAATTCAATGTAGTTCTTATTGAATTAAAAGATTTAGTTTCAATTTTTATCATTTTTGCAACTGAAGACAAGAAGTCAAATGATAAAAGCCCTAACGGAAAGATATTCTAACATTTAGGCATGCTTTATTTGATAATAAAAACACATTTGTATGCTAGTTTTGAGTACTAGCAGAAAGGTTGTGTTTTCTTTTTTTTAAACTCTGGTTCATATACATATTCATATACACACAGCAAGTGCTAACTTTAGAAATGGTGCTGATTAAAAGTCATGTTTTTTCTTGCAATGCATATGGGTTAATTTGCAAGACCTACAAAAACAGCCTGAAAAAAAGAAAAATCACATTGCCCTTTAAGAAACTAGACACCGAAGAAATATTGTAGCAATATGAGCCTTGAAGAAACTGAAAGGACAATGATCCTACAGTGTTACCAGATGTGTTGAGTTATTTAAGTGGGGAACAGAGAAAATGAGGGGCAATTTTTTTTTTTTTAAACAACAAC